>JARFJB010001756.1:122500-192500 GCA_036346205.1 Vesta saturnalis
AACTGCTGGAAGTTATTTTGAAGTGGGTCCTTTAACGCTAAATAGCCTTTTTATAGAAAATTTGGCGATTTGTGTACCGGACAAATATTATCAATGTAAAGTTTGTAACGTTTTGAGACTTTTTTGTAATGCACTTTAATGTCCAGGCCGCAAAATAAGGGTGGAAAGAGAGGGGGAAAGTTATCTGATTAATTACTATATAATTTTAGTTTCATCAAATCGAAATTTATAAAGCAATTCTAATTTGGCAAAAAAAAGAATTTTTAAGCATAATAATGTAAAAATTTACATTTTGCTTTTAAATCATTATTATTTATATATTATTATTTCATATAATGGTCTACACAAAATTTAAGGACAACTTTGTATGAAAAAAATTTTGTTGGTAACTGTTTTTTGAATAGACTTTTTTTTCTAATTTTGACATTTTGAATCCTGTTAGAAGTACAGCCATGCGCATTATATATGTTGTTGGGGAAGCTTTTCGCAGCAATATTTATCGGAATGTGTAAAAAACTTTGCACAGTCTGATCCAAAAGTCACTTAAAAATATCGAAGAACGGTACGGTACTGGTTATTACATACCAAAATGTTTTCCCTTCAATCTTAAATCTAGTGAGGTTAATAAATAATATACCAAGAAATATACTGTACATTTCCGTCAGATGATATTATTTTCATACCCAAAAAAAGGTTTTTTGAGAACCATGTGAGATAGATATAGAGAACGCTATAGCAGATTGATAGGGACATTTAAAACGGCATATGATGAAGACTAAAAATACAAGGCGTTTTATTTGAGACAAAAATGTTTTTCAAATTTTCGCGATATTCAAGTGTGAAGTGGCTTTTGGGTTAGATTGTACAACGTTTCTCAAACGTTCCCATTAAATATTGTAGCAAAAAACTTCCCCAATAACATATCTAGAGCCCATGACTGTACTTCAAACAAAACAAGAGAAAAGCATGCTTTTCTGATGCATTGAAAATGTTAAAATTAAACAAAATGTCCATATTCAAAAAATGGTTAACAATGGGAATATTTTTTTCAGACAAAGTTAAACTTACATTTCCAGTAGAATCATAATTTGAATTAATAGATGGTGTAAAGTGTATTTGTTGTATGAAACGATTAATAGAAGACCTTAAAAAGATACCATTGGAACAATTTCTACACAAAACAGAGCAACACTTACCAAATTATAATTCATCAGATGATAACTCATCATCTATCATCTATCATGGGTTGACCATATTCTGTCAGCTTCCAAAACAGCTGCTCGCAAAATAGGTTTTTTGTGCAGATTTAAGCAGTACTTTACCTTCCGATATCTTTTTCTGCTGTATAAGGCCCAAATTCGACCGCAACTGGAATATAATTCTCACCTCTGGGTTAGTGCTCCCAATTCGCTCTCGATATCGTTGATCGTATTCAAAAGAGAGGGATTATGCTCATAAATGGCCCGTCCCTAACTTCTGACATACAGTCCCTTGATCATAGACGAATCGTTTCAGTTCTTTCTTTGTGTTATCGGTATTACAATGGATAATGCGCTGCTGCATTACATTCTTTGATATCGGGCTACCTTTGCTATGAATACTCGGTTCACTCATTCATATCATCATTATGCCGTACAAATCTCCATTTGTCGTACCAAACGGCGTAATCCACACTCTTATACACGGCTTCTAAACTCTGGAATAATCTCGCTAGTTCCTGCTTTTCTCACACTTATGATATGAAAAAATTTAAAGTAGCTGTTCATAGGCATCTCTTGGCAATTCATTCTCCCTCTATCCATCCTGAGTACTTTAGCACGATAGGCCAAATTTATCCTGTTCAGATCCACAATTATTAAAAAAAGTGGTGGAAGTGCGCATCAATGAATCTAAAAACGTAGTTCACTATATAGTAGAGTGGGAACAATTAGCTAGAGACTCGTTTAAAAAAGGACTGTAGCAACATGATTTCACCAAACATCGTGAATGTATGTTTGTGAAACGCTTTAGTAGTATGTAGTACTTTGTGTATGTATTAATATAAATAAAAGTTAAAATGACAAAAAAATATATTATATAATAATATTACAGTAGATAGAAATAAACGCACATAACGTATTATATAATCTCCTTGTTAGAAATCGATGAACTGTGGGAATTATCAAAACCCAACCGCTTAACGAGAGATTTATTTCCTTGACGTACGTATTACACGTTTAACTAAGTGAATATCTGGATATTTAACACATTGAAGGTCTGACTCATGGAAACAACCTTGAATCTTTTGATTTCGATTATCACGTAATGTGTAGGTAATTGGGCTTGAACGTTTTACTGCTGGCATTTGAAAGACTTCGTAACTCCAATTAGGAATGTAACCCTTAGAAAATATGCTTCTATGTTTGCTAATACGTACATAATCCCCGTTTTAAATTTATGTGTTTTACGGTCAAGAACTTTATGACATCTTAAATGTTTCAAAATAGCTGCAGAGTTCTTTTCCATTATATTTATCGGTTTGTACCCGGTTTTTCTACGCTTTCTTGAATTGTAATCAACAACTAGTTGAGGCAATGTTGATAATCATGTATAGGAACCCTGCATGCTGAATTTTTTCCACATTACTGCTTTAAGGGTACGATTGACTTGTTCATCAACAACGTTCAAGTTGGAATAACTACTGTAATGATTGATATTAAATTTGTTCACTATTTTTTTTTAATTGTGCATTACAAAGCTCCGTTCCCATATCAGTTTGTGAATAAAAAGAAAAATCACCATGTCATATCGAAAATGACCTGACCCAGACAGAAGCAAAATTACAGAAGAAACTTAGAGATATGGCTAAAACTGAAAGAGAGAAAGGACATAGAATAAAGATAGGATATGAAAAAATATTTATTGATAATATCTAGTGAGAATGGAATGGCAAACGTGAAAAACTGGAGAAAATAGAAAATTCTATCGGTGTATCAAAACAGCGATAGAAAGCAGACAGCCAGGATGGAATTTACAGTTGACGAACCAGACGAGGGAAGGATATTGATGGGAAAGGACTTAATGGCAAGAAATAAAAGAAAAAAATTAGTTAAAGGATCGTTGAACGTTCAAGGGTTAAACAAAATGGGGAAATTCGAACTAATAGCAGAAACCAGAAAGTATGACTTGGATGTGATTGTAATTCAAGAAACTAATATTAAGCATGAGCAACATTATAATTATGTTCATTAAAGTTATTTTGTTTATAGTCCATATTTTTTAATTAATTTCGAAATTGTTTACTGGATCAGAGGACTAGTTAACGGAATAAAGTTCATTCAGAGTGATGTTTCATCTATTTAAACATTTCTTCAGACTGTAAATTGAACAGTGACTTTTTTAATTTTAAGCGGTGAATACTTTACTTTACAACTAACACGATTAGTTTAATTATGGATCACCAATTATACATCACTATGGATACCTAATGACGTATCTATTTAATTAATTTCTTGCATTCTAAAAATTACACTGTTCAATTTACAGTCTGAAGAAATATTTAAATATATGAAACGTCACTGTGAAAGAACTCTATTCCTTAACTAGTCGTCTGATCCAGTAAACAATACCGAAATTAATTATAATTATGATAACTATGTATGGTTAAATGGAGCGGGAGAAGAGAACAGATTGGGAACAGGTTTTCTAATAAAAAGTAATTTAAAAGAAATGATAGTAAATAATAGAATAGTTATTTAAGAATTAAAGCCCTGTATCGAAAAATCTCCTTAATAAACGTACACGCACCAACAGAAGAAACAGAAAATAGCTCTGTGAAGATCTGAATGATGTATTAAATAATTTCCCAAAATTTGATATTAAGATCATAATTGGGGATTTAAATGCTAAGATCTGGAGGGAAGAATGGAACATAGTGGTGGCGGGTGAAGAAAATAACAAATAAAAACCGCCTAGTGGATTTTAGTGCAACATGAGATATGGCGGTAATGAGTACAATACTACAACGGAAGAAGATCCATAAAATTATATGGATAAGTCCAGACCAAAAAATACAAAATGATGTAGACCACCTGATATTGTACAAATTACATGCCCAATGTATTCATAGAGTAAGCTAATATAGAGGAGCGGATATTAGTTCTGACCATATACTACTTAAAGCAAAAGTAATGCAAATGATCCGGGATCCAGCAAGAAAAAACAAAGTTAAAAGAAGAAGATGGGAATCTAAAAGACTACAAAGTGAAACAATAAGACAAGAATATGTAGAAAATGCCACAACAGCTACAACCAACCATAAAAAGGATGTAAATATAGAAGAAGAATAGAAAGTACTAAAAAGGGTCATAAACGAAAGTGCAAACAAAAATATACTGAGGGAAGATAACAGCAAAAAGTACGAATGGTTTGATGAAGAGTGTAAGAAAATGGTACAAGAAAGGAAAAAGATAAGACTGTTGATGCTGGATTAACAAACAGAAGAGCTAAAACAAAAATATCAGAAGATAAGGAATGAAACGAATAACATCTGCAGAACAAAGAGAGTCGAGGGAAAAAACGAAAGGACTATTATGACAACATTTAGGGAAAAAATGTTATAAACGTTAATCATGAAATAAGAATAGAAAAGAAGGGAGATACTCAATCGACGGGTATGAGAGATTAAACAGGAGAATTACATTTAAAAGAAAAGCAAATGGTAGAAATATGGGAAAAGTGCTTTAAAAAGGTAGTTTGGGTTTAAAATACGGAAAATGAAATTTAAGAAGAGAATGTAGTACATATCAAAGAAAATCAAGTAGAAGCGAGATGAAAAGGGCAAAAGTGCAGGATCAGATGAAATTGTTATGGAATCAAGAAAATTTTCAGACCAAGACGTACTACATAGAATACACAAGTTAATATTAGAGATATGGGAAAAGAATAAAATGCCTCAGGAGTGACATGAAGCACTAATCCGTCCCATTTATAATTGATTAATAACAAATTCCAATCAAATGTTCAAGTAGGGCAATATTAGGCAGGGTTTAAAAAAGGAAAATCAGTAGTAGACCATACTTTTGTAATTAATCAAATTCACGAAATATGTGAACACTGCCTTTATTGACTTTAACATTGCGTATGGTAAAATTAGAAGAGAGGAAATCTTTAAAGCGATGAGGGAACTAGGGATACCAGAAGAATTGATAACGCTAATAAGGATGACGCTCATGAATACATGTAATAGAATTAAATATAAAGAACGAAAATCAAACAAATACGAAAGTAATATCGGGTTGAGACAGGGCAATCCACTTTTGACGACGTTGTTCAACATCGTTTTAGAAGCAATCTTTAGAAGTCATATTTAGATGCATAACTATCTCAAATTCTTCTCTGCAAGCACTGGCACGTGTAGACGATGTTATATTACTTGCTAGTACTCAAAAATAGTGAAAGGTTATTTCCAAAAATCCAGAGAATCAAGCCTGGACCGTGGAACTTCAAATAAACGAAAATAAAACAAGTCACGTCATTCTGGGAAATAAGCTACATAAAGACCTAAATTTAAAATTTTTCACGGATAAGGAAAGGATCTACACACTGAAACTTACAAATAACATGACATACCTAGGCTCTGAAATGGAAAGTGATGGTAGTCATGACAAAAATATCACGAAGAATTAGTGCGGATTATAAAAGTGCAGGTGCGTTAAATCGTATTCTAACCGAGAAAACCCTTACGAGAAATCTGAAACTGAACTTATATAAAACAGTGATACGCCCGGTAGTGATACGCCCGGTAGTGATTTTCGGCAGTGAGTGGTGGATTGTTACAAAGGATAATAAGTGTGGGAGAGAAAGTTTTAAGAAGGATCTTCGGTGTGGTTAAGAGAGAAGGAATTTGGAGAAGAAGAACAAATGCGGTATTGAATGAACTATTTTAGGGACCCAGCATAAAAGTGATGGTAACGAAATAGGTTGAGATGGCTCGGACATATTTCCAGAATGAGGGATGTAGAATTAGCTAAACAATATTTATCCTGAAACCGGAAGGAAGAAATAGGAAGGGCAGACCGAGGAAAACATGGTGGGACTGCATACAGGACCCAATGGTTTTCAAAATAAGCAACTGGCGAGTTCTGGTTCAAGATAGAAAAACGTGGAAAAACAAAACTCAAGCCATAAGCCTGAAGTGCTGTCTAATATATATCACCTATAAAGACAGTTTTCCCAGATTCGGCAGTTTTTAGAATTTGACATATCAGATGTTCATTTTAAATGTTTAAGATTTCGCTCCATACCTCCATATCAAAATGCAAGCAACATATGTCGCTTAACGATGTCCAAAATAATCGTACTACAGTCGTAAAGCCATTATTCTTTAATGAACTCTCGACTTCAAGTACAGTAGAGCTGTCGAGAAATAGCGACCACGTTAATAATAAACGTTCTACAACAAAGGTTTTAATGAGACTTCTTTGCCGCATTACTATTACCTTTAGAAGTTTCAGATATACCAGTCCATGAATAATTAGCTTTATCATCGACATCCGATATATCTCTTACATCAGACATACCTTATTATTATCATGGCCATTAAACACTGACCTTATTCCGAATCTATTTCATCCCGTTGACTTCAAGTAACTAATAATCAAATTGTCTTACCCCTATTTAGTGCTTAAATCAAAGCATGACGTCATAATAATAAGTATAAAGCTCCGTTACATCCGCAAATCATTGCAAGATATGAATTGCTACAATTAAGCGTTGACAATTTGCTTACAATATGGAATAAATTGCGTCATCACTATCAAAATGATGGACAATTACGCGTTAAAATACGATGTATGAAACATTTTTCCTAAGTCCAACAAAAAAATTAAAGCAGCTATGCAAGAGAATACATTTAAAATTAGTCCAATTAAAGCAAATATACAGGAAAATATAAGTAATATTTAAGTCCAAGAATGGAACTTAGTACAATACATAAGGCATAAATATGAAAATAATTTAAACATAAATAAAGACTTACCATTATTTCAAGACATGATGCAACAACACTTTGAACTTTACCACTATTGAAACAGATTGACTCTCTATTGGAACAACCTACTCTTATATACAAAATTTTGGGTGGTTATATCCTAAGAAAAGATAAAATTTTGTTTCTTTACGCCACTTTGTATAAAGGATAACTCGATAAATTTGTTATTTCATGCAACTGTGTAATTAAGTGTGACCTTGAAAGTGTGTTTTCCTGTAAATTTCCATAAAATATTGAATTGACCTTTATATTCCTATTATTCTGAACAAATGTCAATTTTGGGGTAACTGTTTAAAAATAACAATTTTAATAGGATGAAAATACATTATGATAATAACAAACTTTACTTTTCAACCCTAATAATTATATTAGATCTCATTCAAATTTTCGCATCGATTCGAAGATACTGAAAAAGTGTTTTTTTTTTATGATTGTGGACCTGAACAGGCCAAATTTGGCCTATCGTGCTAAAGCACTCAGGAACACTTGGGAGGATGGATAGAGGGATAATGAATTGCCAATAGATGCCTATGAACAGCTACCTTAAATTTTCTCATATCATAAGTGAGAGGAAAGTAGTAACTAGGGAGATCATTCCAGAGTTTAAAAGCCGTGTAGAAAAATGTGGATTGCGCCCGTTTGGTACGACAAGTAGAGATTTGTACTGCATACTGATGATGTGAATGAGCGAACCGAGTATTTCTCGCAAAGATAGCCCGAGATGGTATCAGAGAATATAATTCAGCAGCACAATAGCCGTTGTAATAACGATAATGCAAAGAACTGAAACCATCCTTCTATGCCCAAGGGACTGCATGTGAGAAGTTAAGGACGGGTAATTTATAAGCCTAATCGCTCTCTTTTGAATACGATCAACGATATCGAGAGCGTATTGGGGAGCACTAACCCAGAGGTGAGAATTATATTCCAGATGAGGCCAAATTTGGGCCTTATACAGCAGAAGGAGTTGTGGAGAGATAAAGTACTGCTTAGATCTGGTATTCTATTGTTGAAAAATTCAACATAGTATGTATTTCGAAAGTATTTTCATGATTGATAACACAGTCTTGGCCTTTTAATCTGTTAATTAAGGTATTTGATAAACTGTTTTGTGCATTCATGTTCATTCTGTCAGTCCAGCACTTCACAAGATGCATAAAGTTTTGAGTTTCCTCTAGTGGTAAGTTTATAATTTGCTCTTATTAAACTTTTGACGCATTTAATTGTTTTTTACTCTAATTCATGTCACTTTTTTTACAGTTGAAACCAAACGGCCTGATCTAAATAAAAAAACAAGGACCTTTCTTGTACCTATTTTAAGTCAAATTTATTTTTTTAATAACAATTTCCATTAACACGGAATTAATTACAATAAGTTCCATGGGTAAGTATTTTAATATAATTTTATACGTTTTTTTGGTTATGACATTTTTTCAAACAATTATAATTTATGTTTAATTATTTTTTGCTGTTTTATAGTTATATATATATATATATATATATATATATATATATATATATATATATATATATTTTCAAACTATTATAATTTGGGTTTAATTATGTTTTCTTTTTTTTATAGTTATTCACCTTCATCGCTTGCTGCAACAGGATTCATTTCTACATCTCCGACGTTGCATTTGAATGCTTCATGTGTGGAGTGATATAATGGTTGCCATCTGATAACCCACTACAAGTATATCTTTGTGATGTTACTCATAGCAATAATTAATATGCAGGAATAATTTTTTTTATAAATCACTAGTGGAATCTGTTCATAAAGCAAATAAATACATTAACATATCATTTTTTTTGTGCGAGCATTAACAATTCGGGTGTGATAGACGATCATAATGTGTCCTTGAGACCTTTGTAATTATGTTGATGTATAAACGTTTACATTGTATAACATTTGTATTGTGTAACCTTTGTACTCTTAGACCTTTGTACTGTCCAACCTTGAAAGTGCGGGGGGTGGGGATTAGACTTGGTACTGTGGAACCTTTGTACTGTGTAACCTTTGTGCTGTGAGAGTTTGTTTAAGTGCTCGTGTAAGCCACTTTAGTTACAATAATTAAAATTGTTTATTTTAAGTTGCCTCGGTCTAGTTCAGTCGGTTCTCGTACTAGCAAGAAAAGAAATGGGTTCATTTCGGTAGCTGGCTTTGACTCAATACTGTTTACACTGAATGATTAGAATATAAGGTTTTGATATTTATATTGACATGTTTTTTACATAACTAAATATTTGCGCTTAAATTACTAATAACGAAAAATAAAAATAAAGTATGTACAATAAATAAAGTATCCAATTCTTTCCCTGGACGCCCAGTCTGGATGGACGGTCCTGGGTGGTAGGTGGTCGGCTACTGGATCCTGAGACGTTTCTGTGTGAATTAGAATTAATATTACCTTTATATGTTTATCGGGCACTCGTATTATAACAAAAAACCCTAACAAAGATGACTTTTTAAAATTATTTTAAAACTCTTAGGCCGACCCTGTAAACAGTGGCAACTAGGAAGTCTACTTACAGGGACCGCATGATTACGTAGCGGGGCAACGTTCGCGCTTGCGTCTGTGAGATCAGTTTCGAAAAACCAATACTTTAAAGTAACATTGGTGCACATGAGTATTCTCATATGTGAGTTGGCTTTCAGACACAATAAATGTTTGCCCTTACGTAAAATTTCTATTAAATGAATTTTTATATTTGTACGATATAAAAATGTAACTGTTACTGTTTATGATTATTAAAATAAACAAACAACAGGCGTACCGGGTGCTGGTTGATTAACTACGGAAGTATTTACTCTAATTATGAGGGAAAATGGATTTAATATTGGATGTTAACTAATTTAAATTTTACCACAGAAAAATGTTTTCTGCGTTAATTAGATTTCGCGTTTAATACGTAAACTTTTCTATTCACACGAGATTTACGCTAATTGTAAAAGGGAAAGTACCAAGGTTATTATTTACTCGAGATTTTACGACTACGGTACCGGAAGTTTACAATTATTTCAATTGTTTGGAATGAAATAAACTAATGTTTATTTCTCACGCGATTATCCTCCGTATTAAAATGAAAAGAATTTATACGTACAACGGTCGTGATTGATGACGATGCTGGTAAGGTGTTGGAACCTTCGAGAACGAATTAGTTTGTGGTTTTCAAGTCCGGGAAAACCAACTTGCGGTACAGGTACGTTCTTTTTACCGGACTTCTATTGAGAAGTGTTGTGAGGAAAACTCACGTTAGGAAGATATCTGACAAACTATCATCGGCTACTCACGTTTAATACCGTTAACTATGCAATGTTTTTCCTATAGCTGGAGGACCACTCGTGTAATCTCTAAACGGCGTCTGGTATTGATGTTATTTGCAGCTTGCGGGCGATGCTTGTTTTGCCTCGTATTAGGCGTATTTGTGTTAGTATTTGTTTGCTGAAGGACCCTGTATAAAGGGGCCCTACGAGAGTTGATAGAATTAAGCCGACGACTTTTCTTCCCAACAGAGTAAGTGAAAGATGACTACGGGCCTCTGAGACCGGCGTAACACCGCCCTCTCTGCATATCGTGTAATATTGTGCAATAAAACTTACGTAATTTTAACATCAGAGTACATCTACCAGTAGCTCGGTGATATGGAGATGTTTCTCAGGCGGTGTTATCGAGGTAACTCGACCAAAGATGCACAACGGCAAAAGATACATATTCTGCCAAACGCTGCAGTCTAGACATCGGCGGAATTAAATAACGCGATTAAAAGCGGCAGGCGCGCGGTCAATCTTCTGTATTCTTCGGTAGCGCGTCGCGCTTTTTTTAGAGTCCGCGGTGGGTGGGTCCGGCTTCTGTGCAGGGATCTTTCGGTCCAAATTGGCTAAAAGTCCGGAGGGGACTCTGACGTAGAAAAACGTTCGATGTTTTTGAAATTAACGTCGGAGGGGGTTAAACATTAATTATTTGTTGGTTTCAGCGAAATTTAATAAAGGATGCTTGTCCACGTGGCTGATTCGTGACAATCTTAAAAATATGGGGACGAGTCTTAAGTGTTTGTCCAACTTGCAGATTGGTGTAACCTAATATTTTTAGGTGGTTTTTCTTCACCAACCTATCGTATTAACGGCGCTATCTTACGTGCACGCAATAGTACAGAGTCCTGCATATTAAAAATATTTATTTTGCACTGTAAACGTTTGAATTGATATCCAAAGATTTAAAGCTTCTAAAATTATATATATATATATATATATATATATATATATATATATATATATATATATATATATATATATATATACTGTGTCTCTTGAATTTCTGGACATAGGGAATTTCCATGTTAAAATAAACTCTTGTAAATATTGGCTCCCCTAATTATTTTACAGTAAAATGTCAAATGTAAAACTTCTTAAGGAAAAAAGGCTGCTTCTTATGTTACAATTGCATTTACATTTGGTTCATCCGTTTTCGAGAAATTTAGGAAAAACTTAAGGGCTTTTTCGTAACTGGTCAAGGTTGCTTTGCTTTAGACAGACAATGCTAACAATAATTAATAATTGTCATTGTAAATCATTCATTGTTCAAAAACAATTCATTCATCATTAAAACTTTATTTGGGACAGATTATTACTTTTTAAAGAAAAATTTGTTTATAAAAATGAATTATTACACCATTGAAGAAAAAGTAAAATTTATTGAATGGCATTACTCTGGCAATTCACATAGAAATATCAGAGATTTGTACTCGGCTAGTTATCAAAACCGGCAAATTCCAAGGGCAGAAACAATTTCAAGAATTATCAACTTATTCAAATCTACCGGTAACGTTAATAAGCCATGTAATTGTCAAGATATTAAACCTCTGGGGTAAAATGACGGAGATTAGATGGCTTACTAACGTTACCGGTTACGAAAAAGCCCTTAAGTTTTTCCTAATTTTCTCGAAAACGGATGAACCAAATGTAAGTACAATTGTAACATAAGAAGCAGCCTTTTTTCCTTAAGAAGTTTTACATTTGACATTTTACTGTAAAATAATTAGGAGCCAATATTTACAATAGTTTATTTTAACATGGAATTCCTATGTCCAGAAATTCAAGAGACACAGTGTATATATATATATATATATATATATATATATATATATATATATATATATATATATATATATATATATATATATATATATATATATATATATATATATATATATATATATATATATATATATATATATATATATATATATATATATAACACGGTGTCCGTATAATATGTAGCGCTCTATTTCGACAATGGTAAGGCCTAGAGGTATGGGAAAAATCCTTATAAGTAAATTAAGTAAGAGAAATGGCTGGAAATTATTTTGAAGTTTGTAACTCGACCGATAGGGGGTGTAACTGCTACGAAGAAACATAAAATTCTCGCAAAATTGGATGATGCGCGTAACTGAAAATATCATAATAAAGGGGGGGGGGGCAATGCATTTTCTAATATTTACATTTTAATACCACCTGAACGGATTCGAATATTCCTAGTCTCTTGAAAGAGCAATTTATAAACTTTTGGAGGGTGTTTTGTGTTCGAGTGTTCAGTTTTAAACAAATCTAGAGGGTGTTCTCTGCAGCGATAACACATATTTGTGAATTATTGGAAAATACTAAAACTAGAAACCGAATCATAATTGGGGGACGATGACAATAGTTGAGTCTATAATCATAATCAGTGTGATTTAATGCCTGATATAAAACAATGCGATAGGGATGCATATTATTGTTTGGAAGACTGGTGGGTAATTGTTTTTGGAACTTCAAAGTCGTCGGAGATTTTTCAGGTGCTTAAGGTGGGATCGTATTGCACGTAGACGAAAACGCTGATAATATTTTCCTCGGTGCGTGTTCTACGAACTTTTACAGGTGCTTGAATCGACTGCTTGTTGTTTTTTTCCATAATCTCCTGACCAATCTTGAAAACACTTCTCGGAAGAAATGTCTTCGTTGCGGAAGTTGCATTGCATATTGCAATGGCAGCATTTTTGACGCATTGGAAATAAATACCCAACATCTCATAAGCTTCCGAGTTAGTAAAAATGGACTAAAAAATACATACAAGACAGAAACTCTAAGAACTAAGTTTTGACGACAATTGCCAAGTCAGTGATCGTTTCAATTTAGCGGTTACCATGGATATATGAATTGTTTTTCCCGACAAGGTAAATTGTTCCGATTGCGGTATTCAAATTTTTAACATTTTTTCGTATAGATCGAGAACGGATGGACTATAGCGACGTGGTTTTCACTACAATTTAAGTAACTTTAAGCCGCACAATGGTCTGTCTAATAAATAGTACCGTTCTATCTAGTTTTTTTCCAAAGAATCACAAAAATATGTGATCGCTGTAGAGAACGCCCTCTAGTTTATTTGTTTAACACTAAACGCTCCAACAAAAAACACCCTTAAAATACTATAAACCGATCTTTCAAACGAGACTAAGAATATTAGAATCCCTTAAGTAGTTCAGGAGATATTAAAATTTAAATATTCAAAAATGCGGTATCACCCAAGTATTTAAATGATATTTTCAAAGTTATAGCTCATCACCCAATTTTCCGAGACAGTATGGATTTTCTTCGTAGCAATTACGTCTCTTATCGGTCGAGTTACAAACTTCAAAATAATTTCCAGCAGTTTCTCTTACTTGGTTTACTTGTAAGGATTTTTTCCCATACCTCTATGCCTTACCATTGTCGAGATAGAGCCGCTCCGTACTCTTATCAGGACACGCGGTATATATATATATATATATATATATATATATATTCAGTAGTATATATAATAATATAAACGTATATATAATAAAAAAGTGTGGTTTTCAAGATACAGGGTCAGTTTTTTAAAAAAAAATCCGTTTTTTATTAATATCTCAAAGATACTTTTGCCGATTTTGTTGAAATTTGGCAGTGTTATTTATTGTGATGCGACACTAAGTTATCACTAACTAGATGATAATTAAAAATTCGAATGGCGTCCGGGGGGTTGTCGCACAAATAATATTGACAAAAAAATGTGCGCCACTGACTTTTTAAAAATGTTATAATTTTGTCGGATTAAGCAGCTAATAATACAACTTTTTGGTTTCTCGATATTTTTTCGTATATTATGTCGTTTTCAAAAAAAATTTTAAAATAGAATCAAGTTAACTTTCAGTGGCGAACTCTTTGGAAAATTCCATGAGTGCTACGTACGATTTCACATCCGTCAACAGTTCTATTCCTTAGTTGTTTTGCTGCTTCGATTGGTAGTATAAACTAATGATTTTAGGTGCCCCAACAAATCAAAATCTAGGCTATTCAAGTCGCCTGACTTATGGAATCAATGTGAGGATCTTCGGCAAGTCTTTGAACATACCATCTACATAAATGCGTACGCGCTTCAAAATCTCTTGGAAGAAGCGCCTGAACTCTTTGTACGTGGTAAGGATACAACAAATCTCTTAAAATTTCCCTTATCATTTTATAGCAAATATTTATTAGCATACCAATTTTGCGCGTACGAATTGCTGCATTCTATTCGACTGCATGTACGACAGCCTCCTCAACTGCCGGAGCTCGAATTGTATAAAGTCTTCTCCCGGAGATATTACGTTTGAAACTGCCAGATTCAGTCAGATGACGATGAATGTTTATGAATATTTTTCTGTCTGGAAGGACACGATCAGGATACCTTCCTTGTAAGTGTCGTCGGGACTCCGTAGCGTTACCATTGGCAGGACCATAAAGGAAATGCATTTGTCATCTCCAAATTAGAATAACTATATACCATTTTTTTAATAGCACAATCTACCTTTTGACCAAAGGAAAAATAACAAACTGTCACGGAATGTCAAAAACTATATGTTCATAACAACAAAACAACATTTCTTAGCAACGAACAGAGTTAAGTTGATTCCATTTTAACAATTTTTTGACATGCAATGAAGTGGCTTTATTTTCTTCTCGAAAACGAAGTAAGGTACGAACTCATATCAAGGGACCAAAAAGTTGTATTTTTAGGCCGCCTTAATCCGACAAGAATTAAAACTTATAGAAAATCAGTAGCGCACATTTTTTTGTCAATATTATTTGTGAGACTACCCCTCGGGGCGCCACTGGAACTTAGAATTATCATTTAGTTAGTGATAACTTAGTGTCTTATAATAATAAGTAACACTGCCAAATTTCAACAAAATCGGCGAAAGGATCTTTGAGAAATTAATAAAAAACCGATTTTTTTAAAAAAACTTTAACGCCCTGCATCTTGAAAACCAAACTTTTTAGGACACATGTTTATATCAACTTTTCTACTTGAACTAGATTTAGGAATGCGCCGTTGGAATTACGGCCTATCACTAAGTAACACCCTGTATTTATTTAACCAGTCACTCGCCTAAAAAATAATTTCAAGTAAATTTTTGTAGAATCTGAATCATGAATATAAAATGGGGATTTCTAAAGTTGTACAATAACAAAAACCATCCATACAATTTACAAACATTATAGTAACACAAGGTCAAGCTGAAAAAAACATGATAAGGAAATTTCAGGAAAATAATAATAATAATATAAAAAATTTACTTTAATTGATTAAAATCATTTTTCTAAGGAAATGATATGCTGAAAGGTACAGTAAGAGTTGAAAGCTGAATAAAATTTTCAATGGACTGTTTTAGTTACCCACATCACATTTTATCTCAATTAAAAATTCATTGGTTGGAGGCGTTGGAGGTCGGTTGAAGCTATTAATTAACAAAAAAATCTAAATATGAATATGCATGTGTTATAAATATCGAATTGTAAAAAGTATGAATCAATCCCCGTACCTATTGTACTCTAGTTGAAGTTCTAAGTATGTAATCATTTATAGCCATTTACCAATTATGCTTAATATTATATGTATATCTTAAATTAAGACTTACGCATTCACATAAAGCAACTGAATTACTGCATAAAACATTACATAATTTCAATTACCATATTAAAGAGATATAATCAGTTTTATTCGATAATCTTGTTTACTAACACAGTTTTTAATAATTTTCTACTGTTAGATATATTTGTTGTGGTTATCATCTTATGGTTCAATTAAAGTGATATAAATCGTAGAAGTTTGACCGCAGTTTAACAAGTAGACAAGTAAAATTCATACTAAATCAGACATCATAATATTTTGGTCTTTCCGTTATCTAGAACATTTTTTAATAACTATTTGCGTTGGAAAACCCTTTAGTTGTTTTAGCACATAGAGGTAATGATCGATACTGGTCTGAAAGTGGGGTCCTCCACTTCTCCTCTTGCCGAGATTTAAGCAATTTCTCACTGGCGATATACTGTACTTTATCAAAGAGTGCGGTGAAGTTAAAATCTTGTGAAAAAATCGTACTACTGTTTATCTATTTACGTATTCGTTATTATTAGAAGGTTCGTTAATAATTTCATAACTGCAATGGATTATGCAGAAGTTTCAATAGAAGGCGGTCAGTTCAATTTACAATAATTGCATATTGCATTTCTTTGTGTTGCATTTTTGTCTTCTGCATGATACATTTTGTTATTTTTTAGTTATATTCCTTTAATTGACCCTCTTAGCTTAGTTGCAAAATTGAATGGATTTACTAAAATCTTGACACAAATTGAGTTAATTTCAGTGTATATTGAAGTAACAAGAATCTTGTAATTTAATTTTGAAGTTTCTAATTGTGCTTGCTTTTAGAAATGGAAGCAAATCAATTTAAGGATTTTGGAAAGGAGATGATTGATTATGTTGCAAATTATTTGGAAAATATTCGAGATCGGTAAGAATTGTTAATTCATGCATTATTTATATAATTAATTTCGTAATACATACATTTCCAATGATATGTACATCAAAAGTATAGTAATGAAAGCGTTCATTTTTCAAGGATTTATCTACACAATGTTATGAAGTAATATTATTATTACGTACTTGCCTAATTTTTTTAATCAAATTTTTTAGCTTATTAACGTTTTAAATTTTATGATATAAATCAAAAGTATTAAAAATTCAAATGTATACATTTCAATGAATATTTTCTTTTATCGTGTATATTCTCTATCATGCATTGGAATTTATGCAAATTAATTAACAAAATAAGTAATCATAATTGTTAATCACAATTGTACTTTTTTTTGTTAAGTATAATAACTTTAAATAGTAAAAGTGATTTGCGCTTGAATGGATAATGCGTTTAGCGCCTTGACCTAATGCATTTTTTTACTGTTTCTAGGCGTGTATTACCAACTGTTGAACCTGGATATTTGCGTCCTTTGTTACCGGAACAAGCACCTAATAAACCAGACAAATGGGAAGACGTTCTGGCTGACGTCGAAAAATTAATTATGCCTGGTGTATGTTACCGTAATTTTATAGTAAACACATGATTATCAATCAATTTTTTTAGGTTACACACTGGCATTCACCAAAATTTCATGCTTACTTTCCGACAGCAAATTCATACCCCGCTATTGTTGCTGATATCCTAAGTGGAGCCATTGCCTGTATTGGTTTCTCATGGGTAAGTTTACGTCACAGTAATTTACCGTTTACTTCTGACGTATTTATATCAGTTTCGTTTTCAATTTCAATTGCACAATTTTAACATAAAAGAATTGGTAAATAGAAACGTAGTCAGCATTCTCTATCTGATAGGAGCTATTCGTATGAATAATTTAATATAAGTAAAATGGATAAAGAAAATTAACAAAATTTCCAGCATGTTTTTTTCACAGCATGAAAAAGCTTTCTTTCTCTTTCATTTAAAGACTAGAAAGTGATTGATTTTATAGACTAAACGTTTTGGTATCGGGGAATATTGCAGCCCATTAATAACTGTAAAATTCGTAATATCACAAATATCCAACAGGGGACTATTTAGGTATGATATCCATAATTTGTATTATAACTAACATAATGAACAATTACGAACGTCAGTTGGCACACAAAAATAGTCAAAGTTGTTTAATTATCGACGAGTAAATTTTGCAACATTAAAAATAAGGAAAAAATAGGCAAGAATTTCCATAATCCTTAACCCACCTAGTACGTTATGATATTTCACTCTAATTCACCCTTTTTGGGAACTAGGTTATGTTAAATTAAGGGACAATTAAAAATTGGAAGTGCGTCAATATCGGGAAAATAAATGTGACATATCTATTATTTATTTAAGATAGAATAGTATATTACGATACGATTGCGCTGTCATCAATTTTTAGTCCGATTTTAGAGTTCCAGGTGTGCCTAAAATGTGATAGCTCCAAGTATTTTTTTGCGTTCGCATTGGAAAATAATCAGTTTTCTAAAAATTTGTGAAATTAAATTTGACAGTTGTCAAATTTTGCACATAACCTGTAAACTTCGTTTTTGTTTAAATACCTTGTTTATTTATGTATCGATGAAAACGGACCAAAAAAAAAACTATTTATATAGCAAGTTGCAAAATATGCGAGTTTTTTGCACCCGATTTGTTTATTTAATATTTTTTTTAATAATTGTGTAGTTAGCTTAATAAAACAATCATTTAATGGATTTGAATGAGTTAGTATGACAGTATAGTCTGTTTAATTTACGTAGTTTTAACAGAATATTTTTTAAATATGCTTTAAGAATAATTACTGCGCGAGAACGAATAAAAGTGCCCGTTTTCTACGATTTCTAAAAATTATATTTAACCTTTTTTCGATCTAGTTAATTAGAATTTTACCCAACAACCGCACAGTTGCAGGCGAAGGTGTATCCATCTCATTGAATAATCATCTTTACAAAGAGTTAGTTGCTAATTGTAGTTCAAAATTTTCAGTAGAAAAATTTGTGTATAGAATGACGCGATTCACGTTTACAAGGCACCAGGAATGACAATTCTTCATACATTATACACGTTTAATCAAAAAACACAAAATCAAAAATTAAACCATTTTTATCAGTTTCATCATAATGTTCAACTCATAAATTAATTTAAAAAAACATACAAACTAAAACTACATCGTGTAATTCACGAAAAGTTAATTTGTATCAACGACAATTTTCTAAAAATTTCTTCAGTCTATTCCTGTTTTTAATGTTTCAATTATGATTAGCAACTCTTTGGTAAAGAAAATTATCAAATAACATAGACACACATTCGCCTGCAGCGGTGCAGTGACAAAGTAGCATTCTAACAAACTTCGTGGTGTGCGACGGAAACGATCCGTTTCTCGACAGTCGAGGTTCAGCGGTAAAAACTTCAATTGATAGAAACTTGCTTTAAATAACCTAAAAGAATTATGGCTTTAAAAGAATTATGGCTTTAAAGTTATTGTACTGTTACTGGTCTTGCACCAGAAACCATAGTGCCAAACTACATACTTGGTAAACAGACAAAAATAAGTCGATAGTGATCGATAGCAAAACAGTAAGTTTTGATTCCTACTGCCATCTAACTAATCAAAGGTTATAAAAATATACACGTGGCAAAACTATTTGATGAAAAATTATAAATATAACAGTTTACAAGTACCTGGTAATTAAAACAGGCAACGTAGTCAAACGATCGCCATTATCTCATTTTAAAGAAACGTTTAGTAATACATGTCAGATAGATGTTTCCATAGATAGATTAAAACACAACTTGAGAAAAATACTCAAAATTGGAATTTTAAAAACAGCGTGATAAGTTTATGCGCATAAAATTTAATTTTATGACATTTAACTTGGTACAAAACACATACCTAAAATTCAATTACCTTCGAGAAAAGTGTTTATACTTTACGTATAAAGTTCTTCAGACATTCCTAAATAGCACTTTGGGGACTTTTTAGAGCTTGTTTATTACTGACCATACAATTTTCATTAAGAAAACTGATCTAAAATGTAATTATCTTTAATAAATATCCCATCAGTTTATTGAATACATGTAACAGCTTTTGAGAAATTATCTCTCAACATATAGCTTCATTAAAATGGGAGACATGTTTTGCAAGTTGTTCAGGTTACGTACATACACCGGACACGCGCACACGCACATACGTACCAAACCACACCCACACACAAACACGCACACACAACCGCGCACTTACACGCATACACACGTGCACGAGTGTGCGTACACGCAGAAACGATCACAAACACACGCACGCAGATACGCAGACACGCACACATACACAGACATGCATACACGCAGACACGTACATACACATGCACAGACGCACACAGGTACGCAAACATGCATACACGTACACACGCACATACGTAGACACGCACACACACACACATACAGGCACTCAACACATTTGCGCGCACCCGCACGCACAGGCATGCACACACGCAACACGCACACATGTGCACACACGCAGCCACACACGAACACATGCACGCACATACAAACACGTACGAGAGACAGACACGAGAGAGAGAGATGCATATACTAAAATACGCAGACATGCACACACGTAAACACGCACAGCGGCACACAAACACGCATACGTAAACATGCACTAATACAAATGCACCCAGGCACGCACACACCTACACACACACACACACACACACACACACACACACACACACACACACACACACACACACACATACACACATACACACACATCACATACAGACATGCAGACATGCATACATGCAGGCACGCACACACGTACACACTTACACACCCGCACTCGAACCCGCACCGCACCGCACCCGCATCCGCACTCGCACCGCACCGCACTCGCACCGGCACCCGCACCCGCACACGCACTCGCAACCGCACCCGTACCGGCACCCGCGCCCGCACCGCACTCGCCACCGCGTCCATTCACACGCACACGCACGCGCACACGCACAGCAAACACACACACACACACACACGCACACAAACACAGACACGACATACGCACACACATACATAAAATGTACACACATACACACACACACACACACACACACACACACACCGACACGCACACGCACACACACACACACACACACACACACAACATACAACACACAATACACATACACATACACATACACATACACATACACATACACATCACATACTACACATACACATACACATACACATACACATACACATTCACATGCAATACACATACACTACACACACACACACGTACACATACACACTCACATACAGACATGCATACATGCAGGCACGACACACGTACACACTTACACACGCACTCGCACCGCACTCGAACCCGCACCGCACCCGTACTCGCACCCGCACCCGCACCGCACCAGCACCGCACCCGCACACGCACCGCACCGCACCCGCACCGCACCGCACCCGCACCACTCGCCACCGCGTCCATTCACACGCACACGCACACGCACGCGCACACGCACACGCAAACACACACACGCACACAAACACAGACACGCACATACACACACACATACATAAAATGTACACACACACACACACACGACACGCACATACGACACACGCACACACACACACACACACACACACATACACATACACACACATACACACATACACATACACATCACATCACATACACATACTACATACACATACACATACACATACATATCACATACACATACACATACATACATACATACATACACATACATACACATACACATACATACATACACATACACATACACATACATACACTACACATACACTACTCACGTACACGTCACACGTACACGTACACGTACACGTACACGTACACTACACGTACTACACGTACACGTACACGTACACACGTACACGTACGTACACTACGTACACGTACACGTACGTACACTACACGTCACACTACTACACTACACACCACACATACACATACACTACACATACACTACATACACTACACTACACATACACATACACATACATACACAACAATACACATACACACACACAACACATACACATACACATACACATACACATACACATACACATACACATACACATACACTACATACACGTACACTAACGCATACGTACACGTACACGTACACGTACACGTACACGTTACGTACACGTACACGTACAGTACGTACACGTACGTACGTACACGTACACGTACACGTACACGTACACGTACTACACCGTACACGTACACGTACACGTCACACGTACACGTACACGTACACGTACGTACACGTACACGTACACGTACACGTACTAACGTACACACACTACACTACATACTACATACATACACTACACTACACTACACAATACATACACATACATACATACACTACATACACTACACACACACACTACACATACACACTACACATACAATACACATACACATACATACACATACACTACACATACACATACCATACACTACACTACACAGTACACTACTACACTACACACTACACCGTACACGTACACGTACACTACTACACGTCACGTACTACGTACACGTACACGTACACACGTACACGTACACGTACACGTACAGTAACGTGCACTACACGTACACGTACGCGTACACGTAACGTCACGTACACGTACAGTACACGTACACGTACACGTCACTACACGTACACATATACTACGTTACACACACACAACAACACATACATAACATCAACAATAACATACAATACATAATACACATACATTACATACACATACATACAATACCATACACATTACATACACATCATACACATACATACATAACATACACATACATACACATAACATACATACACATACACATACACATACACATACACATACATACACATACACATACTACATAACATACACATACTACATACACATACTACATACGCATACGCGTACACGTACACTATACACATACCATACACGTACGTACACGTACACTGTACACTCAACACTACACGTACACGTAGCACGTACACGTACACGTACGCGTACGCGTACCGTACGTACACGTACACGTACACGTACACGTAAACACGACACGTACACGTACACGTACGTACATTTCGAATACTACGTACACGTTACACGTACACGTACACATACGTACAATAACGTACACTTACAACACATCCTATTACATACATATAACATAATCATACAATACATACATACACATAACGATACACATAACACATACATATACATATCATATACATACGACATACACATAACATACACATACACATACACATTCACATACGACATACATACAATACACATACACATACACATCACATCATACATACATGGCACATGACATTTACAAAACATTACACTCAGCATACACATACACTATCACATATTCACATACACACTCACAGACATGCGTACACGCAGACACGCACACACGTACACACTTATACACGCACACACATACGCGCGTAGACATGCACACATGTCCACACGCATAGCTGCACACAAACACGCACACACAAACAAGCACACGCGCACGTATGCACACATGCTTACGCACACGCACATGTACAACACACGCATATTAAGTTAAAAGCACTGCAAGGCAAATCTTCTCTATTGTGGTATATTTTTGAATTACTTATAGAAGTTTAATGTTTCACTGTAACATATTAGAGTTAAGTCATTACAACAATCCCGTTATTAACTAGTAAGCAATAATATATCATTATTTGTCTAGGGTGAGAAAACCGGGTTCATGCTTTAAAAACAAGCCTTTTAATGGTATGCTTGAGTACTACTGGTGAATAATAGTGTATTTTATATCAAGATAGAGAAGACAATTTTCTAATCCGGACTGCATTATTGCGCGAGATGCGAACAATCTCATTATTAATTAGTGGGCAATTATATTTTATTATTTACCTAGGGAGAGAACAGCTTATTATATTTCTAGCAGTAGAACACCTTCGTATTGTGTTGAACCCAGATTGCAGCTGAGACGTTTGCGAAAGTTGTGCAATCTGGATGAAATACAAAATAGCGTTAACATATAGTATTTTTTCCTCATATATTTTTAATAAAGTATAATTTCTACTGAATGGAAGTTGCAATTTACCATATATAAGCATGGAATTCTAGAAAGTCAGTTTAGGTACAAACTATTAATCAGAACACATCCTTTAAGTATCCCTATTCAATATGGATGGATTTTCAACACGCCTGTATTTTTAAGAATATAACGTCTTCACCACTATCCATCAAGAGTTGCCACGTTTACCGATATTTTATCGTTTAAAAGCGACAGCTTGATATATTATGCCTACATAAATTTAGATAAAAAGCCACAATAATGGTAAAATAATGAGATTGTTTAATTTTACCTTTGAGAATTTTTACTAGGCCGACGCTAAGTAATCAATATCATATAAGTACTTGTACTGTGTGTAAAATACCAAAGCACAACTCAAAACTTCAAAACAAAACTTTAGTTTGTAATTGTCACCTCTGCCAAATAACTACGAGTAACGTCGCCGTGTTGTAATTATGTACTAACGTTATTATGCTTATCATACAGGGTGATCCAGAATGTGGTCCGCTTACTTCAAAAAAGCTATTCTCCACTTATGTCATTTAGTGATCCCAACTATTTCCGCATACGGGTATTACTGATTGGGCGGGAAATTCAAAAGTTGATATATCAACAATAAATACAGCAAAGTTTTAAATAGTATGTATTTTTTGATTATTGAACTACCCCCATCTTGATGTTATTACTAAAAATGCCAATAAGTGAATGGAATGTTTTTATTTCAATTTAGTTTTAATTTTACTGATCACGGGAACAGATTATAGTCTCCGAAAGATTATAATGGATGCTGAAAATGTTGTTCATTATTTTTTAAGCATAAATTTACTCTACGTTTAATATTCTCGATGACGGCTGCTAACTTTTGTGGGGTTATTGTACTATGGCATTCCGTAACTCCTCAACCGTATGCAAACTATTTGCATACAAAACATTTTTAAGTTGACCAAAGACAAAGCAGTCGAGAGGAGTCAAGCCGGAAGATCGTGGTGTCCATCGATTTTTGCTTATTATTCTATCACCGAAAAATTGTGATAAATATGCCAACGTTGTACGGGCCGTGTGGGCAGTTGCGGCATCTTGCTGGAAATACCCATTTTGAAGCTCGTCGCCGTGCAGTTGTTCAACAAAAGGTCGTATACTTAATTGTTGATAGTTTTCAGCATTTATATTTTTATTAAAAAAATTGGTCCAATTGTTCGCCTTCTCGACATCCAAACTCCAGTTTTACCTGGATGTAATGGAGTTTCAATAAATACATGGGGGTTTTCAGTTGACCAGGTTCGGTAATTTTGGGAATTTATTTAGCCACTTAGATGAAACCATGCCTAGTCACTGAAAAATGTTGTATCCAAAACATCATTGTTATTCAGATTTTCGTTAAACCAGGTACAGTACGTTCTGCGCTTTTCAAAATCGGTTGGCAGCAATTCTTGTAATACAGATATTTTGTACGGGTGCATTTTCAGGTTTTTTTTAGAAGCCCTCTGGCATGTCCCATACGAAACCCCTACAATTACAATTAATAAATAATCAACATTTAGTAATAAAAACAAATTTTACTCAATTACCACTTTGAGCAGACAATCGTCTTAAAGATTTATTGGGACTAGCTTACAATCGCCCCCGAATATCTTCTAAGCCTTCTTCGTCAAGTACAGGTCTTCTGCCAAGAGATTTTTTACCTTTGGATACGGAGTCGGTGTCACGAAAACGTTGAACAATTCGGCGAACATGCTGTGTGAATGTTTCGTAAGTAACGTCAATGTTGGCGAAGCGTTGTTGGAATTCCTCGAAACAAGAAACATGCGAATATTTCCAGACCGAAAATAAGCCTCCAAGATAAACTTATTGTGTTCATTCGAAAACATGACACCTAAAAATTATTCGCATTTTATTTTTACTTACCAGATAAATCAATCAAGTATGTGCTGTTTTTGTCTTGAAAATGACAGATTTTACGTGAATTACAGGAAGAATAAAAAGACAAATAAAACGACAAGAACAGAAGGAAGCAAATTATGACAGTTTATACATACATATTTACGCACGCTCATGACCCAAGTTTTGATAAACAACTTACACTTTCCAGTGTTAGAATACTTTCTTGATAACAATATTACCATAGCGGAGTTACAAACCCTACAATCAATCTGGATGATGCTGTACTTTGTGTATTCAGTAACATAATTCACATAATTATTTTAATACGCTTGAAGAAAAAACCTAGTTCACGCTTCAAAAGCGAATAAAACTTGATACACCTGTTTGAGTGTTATAATACACTAACTGTGTAATTGACATTTGACATTTTTACTTCTCGGTAACGCGCGCAGCTTACCAAAATTAATTACCAGTATCTCGTAAGAGTTATTTAACCATCAATTGTATTAATAATGGCGATCAACGATGAGACATTTTAACGCGTGACGTATTAAAAAAGTCGAGATCGTTAACGGCGTATTAATATTAGATTTGGTTACGATATTTTTTTGCTTTCGTTAGTTTTGCTGAAAACCTTATATTCACCAGACGCTATCTCGTAAGTACAGAACGCCTGAATTGTTTTTCTGGCTGTTCCTGTCACAGTGACGCAATATATTCATTGTTAGATATTTCATACAAATTAACGCAGCGATTTTCTGAAAATAAATTTAAAGCTTACATGTTGAATATACTTAAATTATTGAAGAAACAGCGTCATACATTAATTTACCTAGGTGGTTTTAACAAATTAATTGTATGTCAACGCAATTCAAACGATCAGAATACTTAAATACACCGATGATGTATGTAAGGATCTTTTTGACAGTTTTTAAACCCCTCAGTTTGAGTCTAAACAATCAAACATTAATTGTACATTGTTCACTTGGAATAAGAAACCGAGTTAACCAAATATTATTTTATTAACAAATTCTTCTTAACAAAAATTTTTCTTAAATACCTAACCCGTTTCATATTCAAGAATGTAATCGTTATTAATCATTGTAAACATAAATTCAGTTGACTGAATTTTAAATTGGTTTTGTGTTTTAAAATTTAAATTAGTTTCTTAATCAAGTTGAAGGTCTACATTTTGGGATTGACAAGTGTATAATTATCGCTCTGGCCACGTGCGTGTTTTTTTATTTTGGAGATCTGCCACTAATTAATAAGACAATAATACTTTTTAATGTATTACCGATACAGACATGTCATAGTATATAACTATTTTTGTTGTAGGTAATAACACCCATTTATTAGCAATCACTGTTTCTTAAAACAAATTAACCAAATTAGTTTAAAATTAGCATTAGTAGCACATCGATAGGCAAGTTTTGAGAGTACGAGTAGATTGCTGAATTACATAGAATATTCTTCTTATGTAATTATACATACTCCTACAGCAATGCAACTTTGTTAGGATTACAGCGATAAACCCATTGAACGTTATGAATTACAGCGGTAATTCAACTTCAATGACGTCTTACTCAACTACCATAGTAACAGGCTATTCTTGTCATGAACAAGAAGCATTTGTCAAACACTGACAGCCGCGTTAAAAAATTTAAGTTGTTTATTGTAAAAAAGAAACGATTTCGTAAAATTTCATGAGAAACCATTGATAGCAATATTGAAAAGGGTGTTCCTAAGAATACAGTGAAAAATCAGGCATTTATTTGGACGCAAGTGTTGTTCGTTTTCTAAATTTTGTTACATGCTTAGTAATTAAGACATTTTGTCGTTTTTTATATTTAAATTTTTAATTAATTAGATTAATTAGAGAAAGGTTTTGTCCATTTGCTTATATAGGTATATATATATATATATATATATATATATATATATATATATATATATATACATACTGGGTGACCCACTTAAGCGGGATTGCTCCATAACTCCCTTACTATTACGAATACGAAAAATGTCTTAAATAAAAGTTGTCCACAGTCATAAACTACACATTTTAAAATTATTTTCAGAAATGGCGGACTTCCGGTTATACCGGAAACTCATGCCAACTTCGTTATTTTAAATAGAACAACCTATATATTATTACATTTTTGAATTCCTTGTTGAATTTAAAGGTCGCTTTAATAACCATACTATGGGTCTACGTCGCATTGCTTCTGAGTTATTTGACATTTTGTAGAAAAAATGACGTTTGTAGTGCCTCCGAAAACTTTTCTCGAAGACGGATATCGGTAGAGAGATGTGGCTTTCGTTTTTTACTGAGGTTCAGTTCGAGTTACCAGGAGCACAACACAAAGACTTGAAAATGGCAGATGAGATTATGCCGAAACGTCGTCATTTCAACATCGGTTCTTTTAAGAACCATGGAGGAGAATCTACGCGAGACCAAGCCCGGAAGAACATCAACTTCATATATATATATATATATATATATATATATATATATATATATATATATATATATATGTATATACAGTAAAACTCGGTTAAAACGAGATCTCTGTGACTGCTAATTTTTGCTCGTTATATCCGTTAAACGTTATATCCGAGAAACTCTAAAAATTAAAAAGGATACTACATTTTTAAAAATATTGTTTATTACGCATAAAAATACATTATTTTGCATTAAAAAGCGTAATATCTCTTAAGCATTAGCAGAGTTACTAAAAATTTCATTTATTTTTAGCTGACGTTTTGGTTTAAATTTAACATCATTGAGACTACCTCTTAAAACACTTATAGATTTAAATATTTGCTCACTACTACCGTTTTCTTCAAAAAACCGCGTCAATAATAACAATGCGTCGCCTGCTTTAGCGAGTGTAACAGGCATGGGTCTATCACACTCATTACTGTCTACATCACCTTCATCACTTTCAGCTTCCCGTTCTGTAATTTCTTGTATAATTTCTTCGTCAGTTTTTAAACCCGAAGTAATCACATCGGCAGCAATATCTACGTAATCATCTAAGGACGCGCAATTTTGAAAATTATTGATGTCTTTACTTTCTAACCAAGTAGATAAAGGAAGATCGTCTTCTTCTTCGAAACTTTCATTTACAGCAGAAACAAAACCAGCTTTATTGTAACAGTTCTTAATTGTTGTGGGAGTCACATTATTCCACGCATCACTCATTAGGCGAATTGCATCTAACACGCTTATTTTAAGATCCTGTTTATTTTCCATTCGATCGATTAACTGTAACACTAATAAGTGACGGTAGAAATTTTTAAAACTCCTGATAATCCCTTGGTCCATGGGTTGAAGGATAGACGTTGTGTTTGGTGGTAAAAAAATAAGGGTGATGTTGGTTAAATTTTGCAATTCAGGATGCGCTGGGCAATTATCAACCAATAATAAAATCTTTCGATTGTTACGTCGTAATTTATTATCCCATTTTCTAATTTCCTCTTCAAAAATTGGAGATGTCATCCAAGCTTTCTTGTTAGAGGTGTAGTCAACTGGTAGGCACTTAACATTTTTAAAACAGCGAGGATTTCGTGATTTTCCGATAACCAACAATTTTTTTTGTCACTTCCCGTCATATTGGCGTAAATTAAAACCGTGAGACGCTTTTCAACACTTTTCCACCAATACATTTTTCATTTTTAAATTTTAAAGTGGTATCTGGCGTTAAATTGAAAAATAATCCGGCTTCATCAGCGTTGTAGGTGTTTTCATCTTTAAATTTTCGTCGTAATTCCGGCCAAACACTTTTTAACCACTCACCTGTAACGTTAGTGTCCACTGATTTCGCTTCACCATTTATTTTTCCATACACAATGTTATTGCGGTTTTTAAATCGATCAATCCACCCATTATTACACTTAAAGTCTGTATAATTTAATTGTTCCGCGAATTTCTCAGCCTACGCTTTTAAAATGGGCCCATTAATGGGTAAACTGGCACTTCTTTGGTTTTTAAACCACACAATTAGCGCTTTATCAATATCATCTCTAGTACACTTTTTTAATTTTTTCACGTCAGTTAAACCATATTTTTTGCACGTCGCGGAATTTTTTGCACCATTTTCTAGTTCCCGAATTATCTCAACTTTCTCGCGAATTGAAAGTGTTTTGCGTTTTATTGAAGCTATTTTTCAACCTCACTTCTTGCTGCAAAAGTAACAACTGTCCAGAAACTACATACCGTGCATTCATTTCTAAAACAGGTACAATGTGTACAGTTGGTAAGCCGGAAGGCGTAAGCGAATTCTAAGCAGTAGGTAATCTCTTTTAATCTATTTTAAGTCTTTTAAAATGTGTCCGTCTTTTCTGTGAAACGTAATTACGGAAATCCCAAAAATTCTTAAGAAATATTTACTTGAAACGGCTTTTAGTATGTAAATAAAAACTACTACAAAATTTGAAATTTGCTCGTCTTTACAGTGAAACATGAACGTAATAAGCGAGAAAAATTAGTACGTAAACTAATACAATTTCAATCATTTACCTACGAAACGCTCGTTACATCCAGAATCAGGTTTTATCCGTGGTCGTCTTAAGTGAGTTTGACTGTATATATATATATATATATATATATATATATATATATATATATATATATATATATATATATATATATATACTAGCAACAGATAAGCGCATTAATGATCCTATAATTAAATTTATTGCATTCACATCAAAATTCTTATGTAGATACCAATTTATTTTATTACTTATAAATATGTACTTAAAATTATCATTTATTAAAGAATCAATTAGTTTAGAATCTCTGACTAACAAGTAATTCTTAGTTCATACAGCAATTCAATGAATACTAATCCGAAAGCGGGAATCCTAGTTGAAAAACGCTATATGTATATATATATATATATATATATATATATATATATATATATATATATATATATTTCTATTCTGGAAATAATATTCTACCTAATACCACACGCTGTTTCCTCAAGGAAACCGCATTCGTTGGTTTTCTCCATTGGTTACAAGTAGAGCCCTCCTGCTTTGGAGTCAAGCAACAGAGAAAACGAACTCACGCAGTTTCCAGGCAACACCACTTTTTCCCGGATTATCGATAATTTTGGACGCAGTAGTGGTATTATATATATATATATATATATATATATATATATATATATATATATATGAAAACAACGTACCTATTTCTAGTCAGCTTTAGGATGTAGAATATGGATTATGATTTTTGCCGTCCAGAAGCATAAAATTTCCTATTAAACACACATAAAATGTTGTAAATTCCTAAATTTCTAACCGAGCTAGTGGCATGTGGTAACACGGCCTGCTTTGCATTGGTAAGGTAATGGGTTCGATTCCCGTTACCATCTATCTCGTTTGAGATCTGTTAGGGTGTTTTCCTAAAACACATGTAGCGCCATAGTCACTGCGTGTACGCACACCATGTGCGGCTATTTAGGCGAATGCTGGGGTAGTATCTTCCCCCGCAGAACCTTAACTCCGTTTCTTCCGATCCTATCCTGGCCGCACCTATCCTTAATCCCACCATGGATACAACTTCATGTGTGTATTAGAAATCCATGACTGTGGCTGAAGGAGCTTGGAAAGCTCAAACAGCCCTCCCTCTCTCTTGGATAGGGAATGAAACACGTGCCTTTTTCTTTTTCTTTAAATCTCTTCCTATAAAAGAGATTGTAGTGCCTCGAAAATCGAGAATATATTATAAACCTTGGTTTAACAATAAATTATAACAAAGTGCAGCATTAATAATTGTAATTTATGCGTTAAGGAAGTTGTTTTTGTATCGGCATGGAGATTGTTTCTCGAGCGCAGCAAGGCATTCATACACTGACTTAAAAAGTCTTTACTTCGAGGTGCATATGTATATATATATATATATATATATATATATATATATATATATATATATACGTATACGTATACGTATGTGTGTGTGTGTGTGTGTGTGTGTGTGTGTGTGTGTGTGTGTGTGTGTGTGTGTGTGTGTGTGTGTGTGTGTGTGTGTGTGTGTGTGTGTGTGTGTGTGCTGTGCGTGCTGTGGTGCTGTGCGTGTGCGTGTGCGTGTGCGTGTGCGTGCGTGTGCGTGTGCGTGTCGTGCGTGTGCGTGTGCGTGCGTGCGTGTGCGTGTGCGTGTGCGTGTGCGTGCGTGCGTGTGCGTGTGCGTGTGCGTGTCGTGTGCGTGTGCGTGTCGGTGCGTGCGTGTGCGTGTGCGTGCTGTGCGTGTGCTGTGCGTGTGCGTGTGCTGTGCGTGTGCGTGCGTGCGTGTGCGTGTGCGTGTGCGTGTGCGTGTGCGTGTGCGTGCGTGTGCGTGTGCGTGTGCGTGTGCGTGTGTGTGTGTGTATATGGCCGGGCGCTAGAAAAATCTCGATAAATTGTTACAGTAATTTAAATAATAACCGTCATCACGGCTTAGAAATGCTGTGACGTCATGTTGCGTTTCTACGATATGCAATCTATTTCTTTAATTCACGTTTGTATTTTACGTAGGTAGGAATTCATACAATGCCATATCTGGTATGCAAGACAAATTTGAACTTTTTAAATCCCTTGGGAATAAACGTTAATTTTACACCCTGTCTTATGGACGTAAACTAAATCTCGATGGTGCAAAATTTTTTTTAATTAAGGAATACAGTACCTATATTAATACAAACAATTTTGTGGAAGTGATATAATGATATATATTACATAGGGGAATTTCCCTAGTGAAAACTGTTAGATTAAAAATTATTAAAAAGGGTTCTGTGTATGGTAAAGAAAACTATACAAATGTTCGGTCCTTACTTAATATGACGTATACGTAGAATATTTGGGATTATATTATATTCTCAAAAGAAATAAGAGAAAAGAGAGTTGAATTACAGGGTATTTCAAAATTTTGACTGTTACTATCATGGTATAATATGTATGATTTATGAAAACATTTATATGCATCATATTCATTTTCAAAGCAGAATACGATAGAATACAGAATTAAACTTTGCCCTTTAACTACTTATGGGATTTAATTCTAAGACTAAGATGACGACAATATCTCCATTATTTACATCTGATTAATTGTTAAGGTCAGTGGTGAACAAGACAAACAGGATTGGTTGTTTTGTAGTTCCTAATGACATTCCAATGAAAATTGCCATGCACCGATTGCCAAGTCATATTTCTTGTAAAATATTCTTAGAAATAATTTGTATACAGGTGACAGTTTTCTGTAAATGAGGTGCAAGGTCATGCGAGACTCTGTATTAAGCTATTGTTCAAAACTGCAAGTTCAGATAGATGTGTAGTTGAATAGTTACGCGTTTTATAGATATATTGTGCTTTGTACTTATTAATTGATTTAATACGAATAATTGTTTAATAAAAAATAATGACCATGCAAATAAAATAAAACTTGAATTAGATATATTAAAAGTTTTTTTTTAATGTACCTGTGCTTATTAATTTTTTGTTTAGATTTGATATGTTAAATTATACATTCATTGATCAATTTTTAATTCAAAAATAGAGCTTATTAATTACTAAGTATATTTAATCACTCAATATATAATGAAAACGAGAAAGAAAATGAAGATTACTGCAATATTACGAACAATCGGAATATTAAAGGAATCCCTAGATAATAAAGCTTAAAGGCGAGTCTAAATCCATTCTTGCACATGAAACGGATAGGATACGGAAATTGACTTTCTACAACAATCCCTTTGTGTAACCGAATTTCTTTTAACATCATTATTTTACATTTAAGATTGCGAGCCCAGCCTGTACCGAATTAGAAGTTGTTATGTTAGATTGGTTAGGAAAAATGTTAGATTTACCACCAGCATTTTTGGCATGTTCAGGAGGGAAAGGCGGTGGCGTCATTCAGGGAACTGCTAGTGAAGCTACTTTAGTTGCCTTACTTGGAGCAAAGGCACGTAAAATTGCTACAGTTAAAGCAGAGCATCCAGAATGGACTGAAATACAAATTATTGAGAGACTTGTTGGATATACTTCTAGTGAGCTTTAGCATTGTCTATTAATAAAAAATAATTCTATTAATCTTTATTTTTTAGGTCAAAGTCATTCATCTGTGGAACGAGCTGGTCTACTTGGAGGTGTACAATTGCGTTCACTTCCTACAGACGACAAACATAGATTAACTGGAAGTACGTTAAAGGAGGCCGTATTGAAAGACATTGATGATGGCCTTATTCCATTTTATGTAAGTGTTATTTTTTAAAAATTGCCTGCTAAAAACAAGGTTGCATTAATTATTTATTTTTTTACCTTAATTTAACTGATTGTTATCCAAGATATTTAATTAAAAATTATAGACACGAACTTGAGATATATGAAAGTCAAGGTTTTTATACTTTTTATGAAATCGATAGGTACATTTTTGCTGCAGCAATAAAAAAAGTATAATTATTCATGAATACATTCATAAAAAAATGCATTAGCTGTACACAGGATGATTAATTAATAGCTGGCTATAACAATAAATTTTGAAAGTTACGTGATTAATATGTAAAAAAAACGGAAAGTAAGAACATTTTGTGTTTTCACAATGCTTATTTGTCTTAATACTGACGATAGTACGTTCATTTGCTGCATTTAACGTAACTGTTTTAACAATATTTAAATAAATGTTAATCTAGTCACTATAAAAATTGGGCACGATTCAATAATTTTAAAATTTTCAAATAATGTTCAATATATAATTAAAAATTATTATTAATTTTATTAAATACATATAGAGTACCGCACTAATCAACTGCGCCATCAGTGCGGTACTCTAGCAAAGTACAGGTCGTATGTTCAAATCCTACTCGTGGTAAACTTTTTATATATGTATTTAATAAAATTAATAATAATTTTTAATTACAAATTTACCTTTGAACTTATTCGTTCATAACAAAAACTTATAATAATGTTCAATATGTTTTTAAAATTCATCTCTGTTTTCCTTTTATTATATTTACTTTACCAAGTGTGTTTCATTGTCACCATAAAAGTGTATATTAAAATTATTAATTGTGACCTGAGGTATCAAATAATGTTAGCTTGATACATTTTAGTATTTTATGGATACGTTTATTTCAAAATAACTGCTGAAAAATCAGATATACTCTTAAATAGTGCCAGAATGTGATTAATTATTTGCAGTAGCAGTGCTTTAAGTAGTTTAGAAAATTATTTTTTTAAAGAAAAATATAAGTTTTATATATTGCATTCCCCCCGGAAAATTCGCTCCGGACAATTCGCCTCCGGAATATTCGCCCTCAAGCAAATTTGCCCCCAGGTAAATTCGCCCCCGGTTTATTCACCTCCAGAATATTCACCCCCGGAATATTTGCACCCGAAATATGAGCTCCTGAATATTCGTCCCTGGTAGTTTGTGCTTGGAATATTCGCTTCCATAAAAACTCGCTCCCAAAGAAAATTTGTTCTCACCGGTACATTCGCTTTCCAGGAAACTCCAAAAAAAATAACATTCTCGAAAACTCTGCTCTAAGGGAAACTGTGAAACGGCATGATCAGATAAGGTGGGCATGCAAATACATTTGAACCTTAACTGTCTGAAAAGTAGGATACACAACTCGTGGGAAAGTGCTTGTGAAACTCGCTCGACTATGTACCGATCGTCTACCTCGGCACTCGCAACAATATTTGTCACATAAAAGATCATGATACGAAGTGTTTGTTAATAGTAAAACAATTAGTTTGAAACGTCACATACTCATCCATAAGGCACGCTTTTAACTATACAGGTACGTTGTCAAAATGAAAATATTATCGGAGAATCATATGCTATGGTTACAATTATTTCAACATCCATAACATCAAAGCATCAGTTGGATTTACCCATCACCTATTCAACCAGTGGCGTAACTACAACTGAGGAGGCGCGGGGCGGAAGTAACCTAAGAGGCCATCCTTTACTAAAACCGGAATACCTGAGAAAAGATACTATATAAATCAGTATATTACCGAGCCTAGTCAATTAAAGGGGTTGAAAACAATATTACTAGAGAAGTTATCTTAACTCACATACTTTAATCATAGTCATAATAATCAATCAACATTAATGTTAAAAAAATATACATTTTTATCTTGACAAAATTCCAAATAACTTGTTTTGAAAATTGTACCTTCACTTTACCTGCTGTTTCTCTTTCATCAGAGAGAATTGCAAAACGATTTATCATGGTTTGGCTCATCGTGGGCTTCAAATAGTTTTTATTAACTCTAGTTTCGAAAAGCCTCTTTCATTTGAAGCCACTGACACACAAACTGTTAAAAACAGTTTTACAGCTGTGTAGATATTTTGAACTGGCTCCAAAAGATCCATGTCGGGTATGAGTTGTGCCATCGTCAAACTTGTCCGCTTTCGTGCATCTTCTTTGTCAATTCCTGCATCCATAGTGTGGTGGCGTAGTCTTTTTATTTCCGCGATCATCTCTTCTTGTTTAAATTCGGCGTAGGTTTCAGAAAAGTAGTCAACTGAATCTGATAGTCACTATCACCCATTAAATGGAAAGGCAGAACGATTTTGAATTTGTTGTCATTCTGGTTACTCGCTCTTGATGTAGCCTGTCTAAACGTTATGGCATTGACCTTTTGGTTTCTTCATCCAAGGATAGGCCGACATCTCTAACTTCTTCATCAGACATTCTTTTCTTGAAGTGCCTCCTACTTCTTTTCTCAAGAGAAATTCCCATTTCTTGACGTTTAAGTGAAACAAGTTGTAGCGACTTAGTAGCTAAGTCATCACGACTTTCTTCCAAACTTCGAAGTTTTACTATAGTCTTTTCTGGGCTCAATCCTTCTGTTTGTAAATACTTCTGGACATTGTTGATTGCTAGCAAAATATGGCCCCACAAATGGAGAAATGTAATAAATTTGAAATCACAGATGTTTGACAGTAAAGTCTCAGCTGATCCTTGTGTGTCAGTATTTTCTTTCGCATCACACAATTTTTCAATAGCTTGAACCAATTTATCAGAATGGATCAAAACAAGTTTCACGACTTTGTGTTGGCATTCCATCTAGTATCAGTCAGTTTTTCTACAGTCACTCCAATAACTTCCTTCAAAACATCCCATCTATACGGTGAGGAGGAGAAGAAATTGTAGACACTTTCTAAAGAAGCAAAGAAAGTCACACAGCTGGGGTTGATTACAAATGCGCGTACACCACATAAATTTAATGAATGGTTTGCACAAGGTACAAATAAGGTTTTCTTATTCTTTGATCCTAGCTTGAACTTCTGTATGCAGGCCTGCCATGGTAGACTCATTATCATAACCTTAACTTCTACAAAGCTGCAGATTCAGTCCATCATTTTTCAGTGAATCTATTATATCACTAGTAATATTACCTACTCTCTTTTCTTCCAGTAAGAAAAAATCTTAAAAACGATTCTTTCACTTCAATTTTACCGTTGTCTGCAACATTGACATATTTCACAACCTCGCTCATTTGGTCTACATGGAAAACATCAGGCGTGCTGTCAAAAGGTATCTTAACATATTTACCGTTTTTTTTTTTTTTTTATCTCAGCGATTTTTCCTTGACACTTTGCCTAGTTAATTCAATGAATTCATTTTGAATTAATGAAGAAAGGTAGGTTATGGTGTTTGGACTAGACTGAATTTGTAAACATGTTCTTTCAAAACACTATCATAATACGAAACGAGGTGAACAAGTTTAAGGAAGTTTCCCCTATTTTCTGGTCACATCTTCCCTATGACCATGGAAAGCCAAGTTTTGTTTTGTTAGAAAAGGAGTTATATCTAATGGACTATGTAATACATCGTTTCATTTCTTTCTTTCTTTGTCATGGATCTCTTGAGCATCAATAATTTTATTAATTTTCAATTGCAGGCCAAGAGTCTTCCATTTCTCCAAATTTGCAAGACGTTCTACGCTGTTTTCAAGCTGTCATACGTTCGCGTTCAACTTCCACCATGTCCGAAATCCACTGACAAAACTTGAAGTTCCTAGCATATTTTCATCTCCTGTAAAAAGTTTTGCAGCACAATCAGTATAAACTTTTATTTAAACGAGAATAAACCATCCATTTTCGTAAAATCTTTTGGTTGTCAGGTAGAAGCTTAAAAAACCATTTCGTAGTTAATTGCCGAGTCACACCATTTGTTTTTTCACCTGGTCTTTGAACTGCATCAAATGGACCTTCCTTATTTTGGACGCATCCACTACCTCTTTTTATGATATCTATTCTTAAGTTATCTGGTAAAGGAACTGGCCAGTAGCCTACGTCAAAGTAAATTTGTTGTTCAGTGGTTGTTTCTTCCAAATGTGTAAATAGTCTGTTTTGCAGATCATGGTCAGTTTCATATGTGTGTGTGACTGTTTAAAGTTCAAAATTTTGGTAAATTTCAAGTAAACCTTCAGTTGAGACAGCATTCAACTCTTTTTTGTCCAAGCAAGGCTCATTCAGATTCTCTTTAGAAGTCGACGCCTCTATTTCCATTGGAGTCTGAGCTGTGTCGCGTAAACTGTCAAGACTAACGTTCTCTTCTTCTTCCTGGCCATCTATAGGATGTACGGGAGGTTGCATATATGTATTTTAACAGAGCTCAAGCCACCGATTTGGATTTTTTGTTTTTTAGGTCTTGAGCTTTGCGCTTCTATGCCCCACTCGGATGGTGACGCTTCATGACGATTCGTTTCCTAAAATAACAATCATAGATAGTGCAAACATTCAAATATTTTAAGGGGACTGTGACTCGACAAATCTTTACATTTTTGGTTTTTTGTTAAAAATTATTCTTCAGAATTTCATCTTTTCAACGCTATAATTCTTTTCGCCCAGAAAAAATTTAATACCTGTAAAAAAATGTTTTCCATAAAAAAATGGTAATTAATCACAATTTAAAAATTATTATTAATTTTATTAAATACATAAATAAAAAGTTTACCTCGAGTAGGATTTGAACCTACGACCTGTACTTTGCTAGAGTACCGCGCGAACCAACTGCGCCATCAAGGTTCAAGCCCCAATCGATGTAAATTTTGTCTTTATGTATGTAGATCTGATGTAAATTCTAAATATAATGAGATTACAGTCAAATTACTTATATTAATGCAATGTGAGCCTGAAATATCGCATGGATTCACACATACCAAAGCAACTTGACTAACATTAAATTATTATAAGTTTTTGTTATGAACGAATAAGTTCATAACAAAAACTTATAATAATCACAATTTAGGTCAAAGAAGGTATTTTTTTGTATTTTGCAAAAAAAATGTTAAAATTTCTCAAAATAAAAAAAATGTCTGTAGCGTGCTAGTAAAAGACATACATTTTAAAACAAACAAAATTTCAATGCCCTATCTCATTTAGATTTTGAGAAAAATGACATTTAGTTAACATGGAGTTAGGAAGTCACAGTCCCCTTAATTTATTCATTAGTTAAACAGTTAAACTAAATTACAGATAATGCTGGCTGAAAAATCGGGTAAAATTGTGAATACAGTGATTTGTTATCTAACGCAATCAATTACGTAACACGCAGGATAAAAAACTCAATAAAACTTATTAACATACCGTAATTTACATAAAAATTGATTACAAACCAAAACTCAAGACAGATATTTATATTTGCGAACCTTTGTTGTAAAATAAATGATGAATTGCAAATAGTTACATCGAGTTAATGGCAATACAAACAAAATACGTAGAAGCTCAATGTTTTGTTTATTTCACAACAGTCGGGACTCGAGAATCAAGATAAAATACAAGAAATTTATGCTTATCAAGTTACACGAAAAATAAAAGTTACTTCTTACCTCAATGAGCCTCTATATGCAGTGTCACTAACTATAACACTTAACACTGACAAAAATGACTGAGTGCGGCTGGCAGGGCAGCCACCCGCTTCATTACAAAGACGGGAGAATAAAATTCCCCTAAGTTTTTCTTACTGACAGGCCACAGCGAGTATAAGAAAGTAATGTTTTAATACAAAATAAAATAAACGAAACCATAGACAATTTTAGCTCTAGTTCAAATTTGTATTCGATAGGAGGCCCTTTGCTTAAGAGAGGCCCGGGAGGGACCGCCCCCCCCCTAGTTACGCCATTGTAGCCAACTGATCCTAGATATTCTTTAAGCTTTTAAGTCTTTAAGCTTTTATTTCATATTATAGTGCTCAAATAGACGTCTTGTTGAAAACACGTATTAATTCGTGTTTGAATGTTAGTTCTCACTTTTGACGACAGAAGAAGTGTGACTTTTCGGCAAGCTCTTCAATTAAATTGAGTAGTTACTTTTTTCTAAAGCATATGTTAAAGAGTGTTTTGAACTACACAAAATATAAAGTATCACTAAATATGTAAAGCGAAATATGAGTAAACTTACTTTGGGACGAATTTTCTGGGGATGAATATTCCAGGGGCGAATTTTCTGGTGGCGAATATTCTAGGGGCGAATTTACCTTGGAACGAGTTTTCGGGGGTTAATTTACCGGGGCGAGGATTGCTGAGTGAGTTCACCGCATACGATTCAATTCCTTTCAACTTTAGGGCAATATTAAGATTAATTGTTTATTGAGGAACTTATAAAACTAGATTTTGCATGTCACTTTACTTCTCGCTTAGAACTGTAACTGACCATCACGAATTACTTTTAATCACAATTAGTTTGTAACATACGGTTTTTTTAACCATTTAAAGATTGAAAAGCGAAAGATTCTACGGGTTTACTTTAAGCGGGTTAATAATAGAAAAAAAAGACAATAATGAGATGAAGTGGTAAGTAGTGTACCACTTTCCAACCTGTGGGGGAGCTACTATCGAATTGACAACTTCCCATGCAACCATTTTTTCTCACGTGCAGCAATAGGTGAAAACAAATAACACACTTAATTAGTGAATGATTGATAACAAGTAACCACAAAACCAATAGAAAAATAGTAAACATAACATTTATGGCTTCTGCTTAAAGTAAAAATTAAAAGTCGCATTGTCACGACCTTCAATATCAAACGAGAAGCCGTGATGGATGTGTTCCAAAATTTTTTGATTTGAACTGTTGAAATATTGCTTGTTCTTTAACTGTGAATAAAATCGTATACAAATCTTGGCAAAAGTACCATTCTCCTGTCTCGACAGGAATGGAACACTTTCCGCCTCGGTATGTAATATACTATTCCAAACCAAGACAATTAAAAAACTAACAACTAAGAACAATTCCAAATCATTTTGTGTATTTAAGATATAGCCACAACCCAGGGACTTATTTTCGTAAAAATATATTTAATCATTGCTGGTTCACTCTGAACTAAAGATTGAAAAAAGTTGTCTTGAGATTATATTCATTTATACATTAGTTTTACAATATCTATTTCAATAATATAATGTAGATGTTTTTTGCTTAGGTTAGTCATATTTCAATTTTGTCCTTTGCTATACGAGGAAACTGTTCAGACATAATTAGGATTAAATATTGTTATAAAAAATGATACACGTGTTGGCTTTCAAAACATTTAAGGAGAGAGAAGATAAACTGGCCGACTTTTTTTACTAAATTGAAGTTTTGATAACCTTTGTTCTCAGCATAATTTTAATAATTATGATAAGTAACTTTTTTAGATTTGTGTGCCTAAAATAGGGTTGCAGTAAGTTTTGTTAATCGTTTCTGCATCGTCATAAATTATAAAGGCATAGTAGCCTTTTCTTTGAAATCATGGGGAAACACAATTTTTCAGAAAGTTATGCCGACCAAGAATTGATTAAGATATGCAACGGTTGTGTTGAGATTTGCTAGATACTAGTAAGCCTACCCTCTTTGGTATCCATAAAAAAAATAATAGCCAATTTAGTAACAACTAGACGATAATTGTATACGTGACGTGCACTTTAAAATTATTAAATTTCGGAAACTTTAGAGATAAATTGTGATAAGGACAATTTTTAATCACCAGTGCTGTAATTTACGACACAAAAGATATTCACTCCAAATCTAGAAGTCATGGAATCTGTTATTTAGGTCGAAATGGGAAATACTCGTATTGATCGTTTTTATTAGAGACGGTCTTACTGATTTTGGCTAGTATCTATTCTAGTATCATTTGTTAAGTAAGCCATTCCAATTTCATTACCTAGATATTCATTTCCTTTTCATTTAAACCACACACGTGGTATACCTTCTTCTAAACTACAAATAAAAATATAACCTGCCACATAGGATATAGACGAAATTCTGGTATGGGACAAACATTAAGAGTACTCCATGCCAGCCGGGGAGGTATTACCACCCTTACCATTTGCTCCTTAATATTGGGTTTCTGATTTTCTCTCGGTCACCTATTTCCTTATCCTTAATCTATTCTCATCCTTATTCTCCCTTCTCAACCTCACTGCCTTCTTATCAGATTGAAAGTCCAAAATTAAAAATTAAAAAAGATAGCTGTGGTTTCTAGGGTAATCAATACCGGACGTAAAATTTTGCCCCGTTCTGATGTCAGGGAGAGTAGCCCCAAGTAACGTCAATCATTGAAAGTACTCACTTTCTGGTCCACTGTTGCAACATCCGCGGTATGAGGTCTAATCTTAACGCTGTTCACCAACGTCTTGAATTACAACCTGACATTTTCTTTCTATCTGAAACACAAGTCTCCTCTGAAAACTCCGATTCATCCGATTTGAAATTTCCCCAATACAATCTCCACTCTAACTTTCGATGCAATGGAGGCGTATGTGCCTATCTCAAGGATAATATTCTTGCTTTGGACAATAAAAATTTGACGTGATTTGGTTTAAACATTATGTTTCTAAATTTATGAAATTCTTACTATTGCATTTAGAGCTCTTCTAATAAACAGTAACTTTCAAGACTTCTTCGATTAGCTTAATTTGAAAGTTGACTATCTTCTGTGTCTTGCAATATTTAAATTTTTTCTTTTCCGTGTAAGTCTATCTGACCATGGGCTAATTGAAATAACATCTACTGTCCCTAATTTTTGCTCAACACCACAGAACCTAGGTGCTTTAAGTCAGTTAAGTAAAGTGATTTACGGGACTTCTTTGCAACCTTTCTATGGCGCGAATACTGCTTAAGTCGTCCTCTTCTTCTAACATTGTTCTTTCAGCAGCTGAAGTCATCCTCATAGGCATGTAGTTATATATTCCCAAAAAAACAATAAGACGTAAATGCAATGAACTAGCTAAATCTTCTTTGGGCAGTCGTACGTTTTAGTCTGTAGCTAAAGCCATCAATAAAAACTTTGGTAGATCTTAATTTCCCCCATGACATCTGATGGATCTGTAGTTGCTAATTCTGTAGACAAAGCTAATCCTTTTGAGGATTTATTTGTGTCAAACTCGTGCTTCAACGATTTTGTAAAAGATGTTCCCCTAGTCAACTGTTCTTCATATGCTGCTAGAATCGATTATCAGTAGGCTCTCAATAAAGTGACTGGCCCAGACGGTATCCCACCTATTGCCTCAAAGAAATGTTCCCCCGAACTAGTAGCAGTCCCAACTAAGCTCTATTCGATCTCTACTGACTAATTGCCATCACTTCCATTTTGTTTAAAATCGTGGGAAAAGCCATGAATGAGCAACTACTCTCTTTACTGGAAACTAACAAACAAAGTGACCACCGATATGGTTTTGGGTAGAATCGTTCCACAGGTGATATTCTTTTCATTATAACAATGCATTAGAACAATCCGGTGAAACAGTTGTAGTATCTTTCGATATCTCAAAGGCATTTGATCAAGTTTGGCATAAGTGTTCCAATGCCGAACTCACCTCATTTGGGTTAAATGTTATGCTCATTAACTGGATTTCTAGTTTTCTTTATAAAAGACGAATACGTGTCGTAGTTGATGGCTTTTTTCAAAAGAAGTTAGCCTTAACGCGAGCGTGCCACAGGGATCAGTTATAACGCTTACACTTTTTTGCTGTACATAAATGATCTTATTTCTTCAACGACTAATCCGATCTATTGCTTTACTGACGACTGCACTTTTCATTGTAGTTTACCTCAGTCTACTCATAATGGTAACCCCCCTCTATCTATCTGATGGGGAAGTAATATCTAGTTAAATTTAATGCTAATAAAATTCAGTGTTGCCATGTGTCCACCAAAAAATATCTATCATTTCCTATTGTAAGTATGAATGGCTCAGATCTTAAGCTTCCAGACTATTACTATCATAGGAATCTCTGTTTCTTCATATCTATCTTCTGTCAGATATCAAAGCAGCGGCTCGTAAAATAAACTTTCTGTACAGATCTAAGCAGTGCTTTACTTCCCGGCAACTTTTTCTGCTGTATAAGGCCCAAATTCGACCTCATCTAGAATATAATTCTCACCTCTAGCTTGGTGCTCCCCAATAAGCTTTTCATATTGTTGATCGTATTCAAAACCCGTCCTTAACTTCTGACAAACAGTCCCTTGAGCACAGAAGAATCGTTTCAGTTTCTTTGTATTATCGGTATTACAATGGCTATTGCGCTGCTGAATTACAATCTTTGATACCATCTCGGGGCACATTTGATAGGAATACTCGGTTCGCTCATTCACATCATCAATACGCAGTAAAATCTGCGCTTGTTGTACCAAACAGGTGCAATCCACATTCTTCTGCACAGTATCTAAACTCTGGAGTGATTTCTCTAGTTACTGTTCTTCTCTCACTTAAGATATGAAAAAATTTAAGGTAGCTATTCATAGACATTTCTTGGCATTTCAAATTCCCCTATCCACCCTCCTAAGTGTTCTTGAGTGCTTCAGGGCGGGAAGATAAACTTAGGCTGTTCAGGTCTACAATTATTAAAAAAAAAGGAATTTTTAGCACTCAAAGTTTTATTAACTAAACAATATGGAACTAGAGTGAGGGTACGAAATCACATTTTCAAAAATTGAATAACATTGTTTTCCGAAGTATAATCTATTGTTAAAACATAATTAAAACATAACAATAGGTAGTGTTGTAAAAAAACTACTGTGTCTTACTGGCGCTGAATAATTCAAAGTAGGTATATAGAGTACTCTCCCTTATAGAATTCCTAACGATGGCAGCATTGATTTATTGTAGGCTCTCAATTAGGATATTTTGGCACTAACATCATGAACATTCTTGAAATATTATCTAAGACAGTACATCCCAATAACATATTTTTGGAAGGTCAGAATCGTTACTGTAATGTGTTACTCTACATAATCATATTAAGGATTAAAAACGTTGCTATTTTAAAACTTTAATAAGAGTCTTGACATTCGCAAATAAAACTAATTTTTTACGAAACTTACACAATTTATAGTTTAAAATATGTAATTGGAATGCTAGTCTGTAGTACATAATTCGGTGTTATTCTTTATTTTCAGATAAATCACAATAATCTTTCAATATGATCTTTATTTATAAACTATTCCACAGTCCATAGTTCATTATTTTCTATTTTCTGGAAGTCAGATCCATCACTTTTTCCGTTGTAGCTGTGTTCTAAAATATTATGTTTAGTCTAACTTTGAAAGCTTCTTTCGCTCTAATGCACTTAAAATCTTCAAAGTGTACACCATGACTGCTAGACTAACATAGTTTCCCATATTACCTACAAGAAGTATCTAAAAAAACCTTACAATAATTATAAACAAATATTTTTAAAGATGGATTGAAAAGAAATCACTTTTAGCAATCAGTTACAATGGTTAATGATATACAAAAATTAAATCTCAAAAGCTTAAGCTTGATGTAATAAGATATGAACTGACTTTTTTAGCAAATCGTAAATTATTTCAATATTATATATTTTTAATTTTTTCAGGCTGTTGGTACTTTGGGCACAACATCATCCTGCGCTTTTGATGAACTCGACGAATTGGGCAACGTTTGCAACAAACATGATGTTTGGCTTCACGTTGACGCTGCATACGCCGGATCTGCATTTATTTGCCCAGAATTTCGTTATTTAATGAAAGGAATAGAAAAAGCCGATTCGTTTAATTTCAATCCCCATAAATGGATGCTAGTAAACTTTGACTGTTCAGCCATGTGGCTAAAAAATCCATACTGGGTGGTAAATGCATTCAATGTCGATCCTTTATATTTAAAACATGACCAACAAGGAAGTGCTCCAGATTACAGACATTGGCAAATACCTTTAGGTAGACGTTTTCGATCATTAAAATTATGGTTTGTTTTACGATTATACGGTATTGATAACCTACAAGCTCATATTAGAAAGCAAATAGGTTTAGCAAAATATTTTGAGTCCCTTGTTCATAAAGATGATCGATTTGAAATTACTGCCGAGGTATTAATGGGACTAGTTTGCTTTAGAGTAAAAGGATCGAACGAGTTAAATGAAAGTTTATTAAAGAAAATTAATGGAAGGGGCGTAATTCATCTTGTTCCGTCGAAAATTGGAGATCAATACTTTTTACGTCTTGCAATTTGTTCACGGTATACTGAAAAGCATGATGTGGAATTGTCATGGCACGAAATTCAGGACGCAGCTGCAGAAGTGATTATTCAAAACAAAATTCCTAAGGTTAATGGAATAAATGGTATTAATGGACGTCACTAAATTATTCTCTAAATGACTTGCTTTTGTAGCGAGTAGTTTGCTAAGTATTTAATGTATATACCTACGTGTATTTATTGTATTTAACCTATGTAAGATTCAATGTATATATGTGTATATGTACTGGGTATCGAAGTACCATGTATAGATACGTGAAAGTATTAAACATAATGTTTGATGTTGAGATGTTGTGTAAGTATGAAGTGGGTTAATGTCACCTAGTACATTACAAAGAATATGTTGTATACTGGAAGGTTATCTGTTGATTATTGCAATATTATTCCCCGTAACTTAGTAGTTTAGTAAAATTCGAGCAACATTTTCAGATGTATTATTTTACTGCCACAATGGCAATCTAACAACTAGGTAACACAGTAAACCTACAAATTTAGCCAAGTTACCGCTAACATCTATTATTCTGTAAAACAAAAATTTATCACACTCGTTGCTAAACGAACCTTTTTCTGTCCAGACATCCGAAACTTACAGTTTATTCTGTTTTTCTTACATTTGTTTAACTTAGTAACATTATAGTTTTATCTTTCGTAAACTTTGGAAAAATTATATGCGGATATTATGAAAATCTAGTAACTTTCAGGTAGGGTACCGTTACGTACGGCAATGTAATGTAATGTAAATTTGTAAACCATAACACTCAACCAAAAATGATTTATGACCAGTGTAAACAGCAACTACTCAAAAAATGGGATGCACCTGTAATAAATTTAATTAGTGTATGCTGTCTCTATATTTAAATTAATATTGTAATTCTAACCTATCTAACAAGACTTTGACATGCAATTTGCATTTCTTATCGGAATTACTTGTTTGTTTTGTTGTTGTAAACGCCTTGTCATAAAGAAAAGGTAACACATAAAAACATATAAATTTATAAGCGTTGTGCCATGTAGTTCTGCTGGCTTTATTGCGGATAAGGAAAAAAACGACCAATGAAAAACTTGCCGTGTAGTACAACAAGAATAACAACAGATATTAAATACAAGTATTGGTTATAAATACGCAAATGCAATTCACATTTAATAAAGAAATTGTAATTAGAAAATAAATTCAAAATTATTATTAATTTTATTAAATACATAAATAAAAAGTTTACCTCGAGTAGGATTTGAACCTAGGACCTGTACTTTGCTTGAGTACCGCGCTAACCAACTGCACTATCGATATTCAAGCCCCAATCGATGTAAATTTTGTCTTTATGTATGTAGAACTGATGTAAATTGGAATTTCCATCAATGAATCTCGATAGCGCAGTTGGTTAGCTAGCAAAGTACAGGTTTGTAGGTTCAAATCCTAATGAAGGAAATAAATTCGTTCCTAAAAAGGTACAAAACACAATAAACTGACTAAAATTTCAGGTTACCCTAATTAGGGGATGGGATACTTCCTTGCAGGCAGCTCATGGTCGGCAATTCACTACCGCCACCTCATTACCATCACAACTCTCTGCCGACCCATCCCATTTTCATTCCAATTCATTGCCGACTAACTCTTTGCTCAGCCAATTCAATGTTGGCTTTACATTATTGTTTATTATAGCATTGGTTATCACGGTCAATTAGTGACGACATTTATCTCTCTTTTATATATTATTACATACTTTTTAATCATTGCTTGATTGCGTCAGACAGGTCCGATTACGTAGGTATTAGTGTAAAAAAAGATTTACCACTGTACTGCATAACTGTTTGAGATCATTTGTAATCTCCCTAGTGCTTGGATTATTTCCGGAATTTTTTCGAGTCACAAATGTTTTGAAAATTATCCCGAGTCGAAGACGAGGAATAATTTTCGCAAAACATTTGTGAATGAGAAGAAATTTTCGGTAATTAATTTAAGCTCGTAGGTTCAGTAAGAAAATATCCCAAGATTATCCGTTGCTATTGACGACGGGATATTTTCAAATAAATATATTTATCCAAACCTGTAAGCCTCTTTTGCTTACTTTATAATTTATGTTATTTGCCGCGGTTCTAGCTGAAGTCGGTTCGTCCACACTAAACAATGAACTCAAAAGGGTTTTATACATATATTAAACCTATTATTTACACTATCGAAATATTCACACTTAACACTAACTTAACTGTTTATACATAGAAACAAATTAAAACAAATCCGATGCTGAAATAACACAATTAAAGTAGATATTACAAGTACACTAAAACATCCACCCTCTACCAAGGAGCGTGGTGGTTGGAGGGTTCTACTTGTGGTCGGCGAAGTAAAGTAGCGGTGTCTAAAACGACAGACAACCTCAGTTTGTATTCCAGAAGGTGTTATACAGTTATGATAACGTGAGTTGGCGCTGAACAGGTGTTTACGATGATAAGAAAACAGGGTGAACTATTTCGGTATACCTGCTTCTAGGTGATACAGAAAATCAGTAATTTTAAAGAGACTGCTTTATGCTTTATTATATTTTATGAAAGAATTCGTATTTTATATCATATAAATGCAACTTTTACGAAAGAAAATCAAAACGAAGCTAACTAATATTTACAGGGGTTTATTAGCTAACGGTAGTCTATCTAATTACTGGTTTATGGTTAACTACGGATGACTAAAATATACTCTAACTACGTTTGGTAATTAGTGGAGATTTTACGGTTAGAAGCTTTTGGAGTTTTAGAATTATTTACCTCTATGATAGTAAATGTGAGTACTCTCATTTTTAATATACTGGGTGCGAAAGCGAGTGATACGTTGATCGTTGGGATGCGCTCTGCGCATCTGGATGAAATAGCGACAGTAATAGCCAGCTAGGGTGCCTCTAACTTGGAGTGGTTTTAAGGTACCTAAACCTTCAGGAACGTTTAGTTTTCAGGATTGTTTATCGGGTACAAGATAAACCAAACGTTTATAGGTACGATATGATTTAGAACTTCTACTAAGAGCTAAACTTCAAACGAAACTTATTTTAAACTGGTTACGTTAGGTGAGATTGAAATGTAATGTTTTCGTAACTTACGAAACTTGGCGACCTAAATGTCGTCTAATTGCGGGCATTGTTGTTTTCGATTTGTAGGCTCCGTGCCCGGAGCGGCGTGTTAGTCTGAGTTTGTGTATATGTTTTGAACATCAATTAAGAGATTCTGAGCTACTGCAGAAGAGGAAAGAAAAGGTCACGTATTTCATTCCCCCCCAAGGGGGAGGACAGGCTGTTTGAGCATTCCAAGCTCCTTCGGCCACAATCATGAATTCCCAGCATACATACATAGTTTACGTATATATGTAGGGTGGGATTAAGGATGGGTGTGGTCAGGATAGGATTGGAAGGAACGGAGTTAGATTCTGAGGGGGGAAATACTACCCCAGCATTCGCCTAAGTAGCCGCACAGGGTGTACATATACGCAGTGACCATGCCGCTACATATGTATGAGGAAAACCTCTTGAAAAACCTAGTACAAGGTATATGGCAATCGAACGGAGAATGATCAGAAAAATACTTGGGTCCTCAAAGTAGACCCATAGTGATTATGGAGGGACTAAGAAAGCGGAAGGAATGAGAGTGAGTAAAAAAAATAAAAACGCCACGCATTGCATGGAGAGGGCGGGCTGCTTGAGCTTTCGAAGCTCCTTCTGCCACATAATTGGCCTAAATAACCGCAGATGTGTATGAGGAAAACCCCCTGAAACAACCTCACATAATGTAGACGGTAACGGGAATCGAACTCATTACCTCCCGCATATTAAACAGGTCGTATTACTACAACTCTACTAGCTCGGTAGAGTGAGATTAGCGCGTCTTACAGTTTTATTGTAAACGTCGGAAGGCGGGAACGTCTTCTGGCGCTAATTCTAGTGCAGAGATTGGTTGTTAGACTGGAGTGGACTCTGACGTAGAAAAACTCTTAACGTTTTTTAAACAACGTCGGAGGAGATATACATATTCATTATTTGACGATTTCTGCAATTTAATTAAAACAGATTAATTAACAAATAGTTAATTCAAAATTTTTTTTCAAACCATTGAAAAGAAAAATGTAATACAATAGGTACAACAGTTTTAATTCTTCTAGTTTCCTACATTTAAGTATATAAAGATCCAAAGTCAAAAGGCATTAAGAATATGTAATTAGTATTTAAGGTAAATACATATTTTTCGATTAAAGGATATGTTATGCACTTACAACATCTTAAGGAATCCCATTTTGTCAATCATGAAACCGGTTGCAAACCTACTTGATTATGTATTACATGTCATCCACAAGTTTATTGTTGTCATCTTAATTATCTTACAATCTTGGAATTTCCTTTGTATTCCAGTTCATTTAGTAATTGTATATAATCATTCTCGTGATTAGTACCCGTGAATAGTCCAGAGGAATAACTGAGTGAATTATAAAAACTTAAACTATCTTAAGTCAATGACGTCGAGAAAAATTTAATCACGACAATTATTTATATATGTATGAAAAAACTATTAAACGTGATGAATCAGTAAAGTTTTGGGTTTGCAAGAAAATTGGAAACCTACAGAACGGAAATAAATAATCACACATATGATCCGAGTGCGGCAAATATACAGGTTCAGCAGTTCATAAGAAACGTAAAAAGGAGCGCAGGAACAACACAAGAAGGTACGTGCTATTATGAACTTTAACATCTATGTTTTATACATTTTATAGCTACAGCATAAGTCATAATTGCTACCTCCGAAAATGTTTAGAGAGACTTACTGGGGAATCTGCTTAATACAGCTGCGTTGAAAAAATATATTAGGCGGAAAAGAAGAAAAATCCTTGCACCGCCGCCGATTACTTTAAGAGAACTTATCATTCCAGAAAATTACAAAATTTATAAAGCTGGCGACGAACAAGAAACGTTTCTGGTGGCCGCAAGAGGCATCGATGATCAGAAAATGCTTGTATTTGCCGCGAATCAAGGCTACCTTTTTTAAATGCCGACGTATGGTATGCTAATGGAACCTTCCCATAGCACCGACACTTCCACCAGGTGTACGTGGTTTCAGTTAAACGGCATGGTGGAGTAGTACCGGTTATTTACGACCTTCTACCTAACAAACGAAGAGTGACGTACAACTTGTTTCAAACATTGAAAAACTAGTTCATAATTGCTATCCCAATTCAATTTGTTGCGATTTTGAACATGCTGCATTTATGGCAATGCAACAGAACTTTGTAGGTGTTGTAGTAAAATTGCGAAAATACAGAGATGCAGATCAATGAATTTTACGCTTGGTGCAAGATTTCGCAAATAGGGACGTTATGGACTCTTTGTGTGGAATAGTGTACAATTTCCAAATAGAACAGTAATCGTTATATTTTCGTGTATATACTTTTTAATTTTTAAGATAATGTATAGCAAAGTAATAAACAATTCAACTTTAACATTGCTGTGTAGTGTGACATTAGATACAGCTCATGTTTGTTGTTTAATTGGCGGATTTATGAAAACTAGTGCTGTTTAATTGATGATGCGTATATGTTAGCTATTGCTAATTATTATCAAATATATCTCAACTAAAGGTAGTAAAATCTCAGCTCTTATGCAATGGGTTTGTTATTGCGGCATTGAGTTGGCCGGTAATGAATTGGCATGGCAATGAGATGGGTCGGCAGAGAGTTGAGATGGCAATGAGATAGCGACAGTGAGTTGGCGACCATGAGCTGACGACAATGAAGTGTCCTTCAATTCGATTTCAGAAGAAACTGTCTTGAGAAGCAATATTTGCTTACTGCACTGGACCTCATGGTATGGTCCTCATCCCGAAAATACTCTACCTGTTTATTCTCGTACAAAAGCTGGGAAAGTAGTTTATAAACTAACTGAATGAGACCCTCTCGACTAAACAAGTTCAACCGTAAGCTGGACCGCTAAAGCAGTCGTAAACAGTAATTGTCAAATCGTTACAAAAATAACACAACTAGATTATGAAAAGTGGCAAACGATTACATCTGAATTAAAATTACTGAAATGGCAGTTTCGTCTCTCTGTTACTGAATTTACACTGAAACATAAGATATTATCAGAGTTGAATTTACCAAAAATATTCTTGTAATGCTCCTCTGTAACTTGCAGATACTTCCCGAATTGTTGTAGTGTAATTAATGTCCTCCAATAAAATAGAATTAAAATTCTACTGCTATTTGTAAAATGATTCCGTAGTTCGCAGCTGATTTGCTACTATTTCCTTAAAACTTTGATTATTCGCTTTCCAAATCTAAATAAAAGTCAACCTCTTCCTCTGTGTAAACAGACATCAACGTCGTAGCTGCTACAAATGACACCTTTATTAATTCGTCCACGATGTACCTCTCTATAGTTCTTCTATTGCTAAGAATCCGACAAACTAAGCAGATATGGCTTCACCAACCATGTAAGATCAAGTACGAACAGTAATAGTCCAAGCACATTACTGAATCCTCAGCGACATAAGCAAAGGCACTTTAATTCTGGATATGGCTCACCAATCTATAATGTACCCTGGCCAGTTCAGCGACTGCGCAACTCCTATGCAAAATAAAGTTAATACCTGAACTTACATAAGCCAAATGATAACCCAATTTTAATGACAAAATAGGCAATACTACTAACGTTGTATAAAGGTCTTGCTATGTATGTGCTTCGAATATCTAGTGGAGGATAAAACAAAGCCAACACATTAAGATACAGTCTTTACATTTATAAGCATTGTACGGTGCGTTCTGCCATGTTTATAGCACATAAGGAAAAGAACTAACACAGAAAAACCTTCCAAATACTACCACCACAATAACAACGCAAACAAAATAAGTTTTAGTTATAAATAAATAGATCAATTAACACTTAGATTCTATTGTTATTGAAAGATCTATTCTTTTATTATAACATTTATTACAAGCCTGTAGGGAAAGGTCTTGTACCTCGAGCCACTCTGTTAAATTTTTTGGTATTTCAATATAAACAATCATCTGTGTGTTAACAACAAACACCATTCAATTGGCTGTTGTTACATAGAGGCTGCACGTGTTTTTTCGTATAAATCGGTTTTGAGAGTTAAAGTAAGTAGTTTATTCCCCAATAATTCTTTTTCTATACAGGCATGGAAAAGTATTATCGCGGGTCTGACTGATAATAAGTAAAACAAAGACAGTACAATCAGTTCCGGTGCTAAGTGAGATAGAATATACAACAAACTAAAAGCGCTGATGCCATACACGCGTCTTGTGAGTAGGCTAGTATCAATGACATATTTAATTGCTACTGTTAACGAGAATTGAAAATCAGTGTTTTTGCAAGTCCGGCACAATACACATGTATTCAACTGAAGAAAAAATACAGATTATTAAGTGGTATTATTCAGGAAGTACTGTACAAGGAATAATGGGCAGGTTTGCTTTTTCCTTTGAAAACAGTCGAATTCCATCAGAAAATACGATCATGCGTACTGTTTGTAAATTTGAAAGATGTGGATGTTTAAATAATTGTGGAAAATGCAGTAACATTGATAATAATGAGGGTGAGCATCCTGGTCGTAACTTAAACGAAGAGCGCGAACTCCAAGAAATTGCAGTGTGTAGTTTAGCAGAAACTAATTTCCCGCGCAATAATACAAAAGTTGCTGAAGAAATGAATATTGAACCAAGAACAGTTCGCAATATCTTGAAAAGGAATAAATATCGTTTCTATAAGTTGCAACCTACACAAGAAATTTTTCCAGAAGATCATCAAAAGCGTATGGACTTTTGTGAAGATATGATGAATCGGGCTAATGAAAACGAAAGATTTATTGAAAATATTTTGTTTACCGACGAGTGTTCTTTTAACTTACATGGCCATCATAATCCGTCTGTCGCTGTTGGTTACTCTCAGGAAAACAAACACATTAGTATTCCTTACCGGACACAATACCCCCAAAAAGTTAATGTGTGGGCAGAAATTTTAGGCAATTCCATAATTGGTCAATTTTTTATCAACGGAAACTTGAATGCGGACAAATATTTAGAACTGTTCAGAAACCAGATAGTTCCAGCTATTCAACGCCTTTAGATAAATTTTGATGACATTTAGTATCAAGAAGATGGCTGTCTGCTCATACTGCAATAAAAGTTCAACGGTTTTTGGAAACTACCTTCCCTAACCGTATTATTAGTGGAAAAGGTACTATAAATATCCTCCTCGCTCACCTGATATCGCGCCGCACGACTTTTTGTTTGGGGATACGTATCTTAGCAAATTTATGGGCACAGGCATGAACGTGCTAACAATTTGGACGAACTTCGTGTCAAAATTATAAAATGACTCTTTAAACAGCATCACCCAAGAAATGTTAGAAAACACCCGAACTGAATCTAATCAAGATTGGGTTACTGCCTTGCGCAAGGTGGAGGTCTTTTCGAAAATCTTATAAAGTAGGGTTTTGAAAAGTGTATTGTGTTCATTTTTAAAAATAGTTGGTTTTTCAATAAGAATTGTAATGCTAAAGTTAAACCTTAAACTTAAGTTATACTATCAATGTAAATGCTAATGTTCTTGTTTGTAGCTCTCGTAAGGTTCTTCTTGGTTCTTTTTACGAGTTAATCTAACCAGGTCATAAATTCGCAATTACAATAAACTTCGATGTTTGAGGTATTATCATTTAATGTTTAAGTGTAAAGTATTTACTTAATAGTTTCAAAGAACACGCGACCTTTCATCATCATCTTAATTGCTTTGGTTTCGTTAGAAATGTTGAAACTAAATTGAAGGAGACTTAAGTAGTTCATAATTTGTGTCCACATGCAAATATGTACAAGTGGCAACATCGGAACAATTATGTCTCTCTCACACTCATATAATGCTTATTGGGTTCCTTTCTAGCTTATTATAAGTCAGACCCGCATTAAGGTTTTTCCTTACCTGTATAGTATAAACGTAGATTAATATTGGAACTATTTTTTGTATGCTTTATATAATTGATACACTTTTTGTAAAGGTTGTGGATGATTCATAGGTTATGTCATTGTGTTTACTTTTTGTTCACTGTCTTGTACCTTGTGCCACACTCGATAATGTACCTTGAGCCATGGCCTTAATAAAGAGCAAATTAAAGAAGCTGTAGCTGCTGTTAAAAATGGTATAAGTCAGCGAAAGCCTGCAAGGATTTTCATGTTTCGGGGCAACTCTTCAACGACTATTGAAACTAAATGAAAACGAACTGCAAGATTATAAGCCCTATAAAAATTGTGCAGTAAAAATAGTTTTTACTCCGGCAGAGGAAGCAAGTCTCGTAAAATATCTTATTACATCATCAAAAATGCACTATGGTCTCCACAGGAATCAGTTTAGGTCTTAAGCCTATTCTTTTGCGAAATCAAGTAACAAGGATATTCCTCAATCTTGGATAACAAGTGAAAAAGGTGGAAAGCAGCGGTTCCGCGTGTTTATGAAAAGACATTAGGTACTGAGTTTTAGAAAACCTGAGGCAACTAGTCTTTCAATAGCTACAAGCTTCAACAAACATGCCCTTAGAATTTTTTTAAAAATTTAAAGGAAGCTATTTCGAAATACAAGTTTATTGCCGCAGATGTTTATAACATGGACGAAACCGGTAATTGCACTGTTCAAAATACTACAAAGAATGCACCTAAGGGCCAAATACAAATAGAAGCTGCTACATCTGGCGAAAGGAGATCGAACGTAACTGCGGTAGCCTGCATCAACGGTTTAGGAAATAGTGTACCGCTTATGTTCATTTTTCGTAGGGTTAATTTTTAACCATATATGATGAGTGGTACGCCACCCGATTCAATTGGATCTGCACATATAACTGGATGATCCAACTCGGAAAAGTTTATATTGAACGAATTTTAATGGAACACAACGAAAAGATGATCTAAAAAAAAAGTAAACAAACTATCCGGAATATATTGAGCCTTAAAAGGAAAGCTGCAGTTGAAGTAGAAACATCTGATGAAGACGACATCTATTCCACCATTTCAGATAGTTCGGAGATATCTGATGAGATTAGTCAGCCTGTGGAACACGAATTTGACAACAGCGCTTTAAAACAGGGTGTGTTAGTGAAAATAGCAGGACAAAAAACAACGCATTTTTATGTAGGTAGCGGAGGTAATACTTATCGCAAGTGACGAATTTCAAGTCAAATATTTAAAACGATTCCTTTCCACAAACAAGTTCATAAAAGAAAGCGATGAAATATTTTCCATTGACAAAGAAATGCATTGTTTTATCTCTACCACAGCCTATCCATCAAGGTTTGTCAGAAAGACAAAGAAGTATGTTAACTTTTGGTATTGATTTTTCATTGTATAAGGTTGAATAATCAAGTTACCATGTCTTTTGTATTATTTTGTTAAATAAACCCTTAAACGTAATTTAAAATTTTCCTTTTTTACCTTTTCTGTCCAAGGCCAAAGGTACAATACATCATGGCTTAAGGTACAAGACATCTTGTACTTTGGGCCACTTTATCATTTTTTTTCTGTTAAATGTCAAAAATGTATTTAAAAAATGATCAAAATAATCTATTACATCGATAGAAGGCATCCTAGGGTTGAAATCTAAGTATTAAAATTTTGAATATTAGCACTTTTTTCTATTTCATAAAGATTTAAAAACAACTGGCATCAAGGTACAGGACCCTCGCCTACCTCAAATAGCGATTACCATGCCACATAGTTAGCTAATTAAATTATACGACAAGTACAACACCACAACATGTTAAAGGTCTATGTTTACAATTAATTAACCAGAAGGTAACATATGCTCTTCATAAGTAAACAAGCGCCGTTTAACATCTATAGGCTTCAATTCGTATGGCAGCCAGCTTCTGAATCATTCCCATATCTTTGAGGCGTTTTGAAATGGGTTGTTGAGTCACTCCCAATGATTCTGCCAATTCTTCTTGACTTTAACACGAGTGTTGGTTTAGTAACGCTCCCAATTCTACAAAAAATGCCTCTCTTCCATCACATGCCGATCTTTGACGTGAGAGCATACGGTGGGCCTCAGCCACAGAGTTTTTCAAATTGAAATAGAAAAGTAAAACTTCCCGCATGTGACGAGACATATTTAATTGTAAATAATTTTAAAATGTAACACAAATTCACTGAATGACGCCACTGATCTATTTATTTGGACCACCGCTTACAGCTTCAGCCATCTAAATGGAAACGGCGGATGCAACGTTGTACACCTATGTAAATATCGAATTATCATTGATATTAATTTCATATTAGCTATTATAATTACTCTTATCGTGGTATTGTAATACAAGTTATGTACAAAACAACAATTTTTATTTGCTTCAATTTATAGAAAAACGTTCTCTCTTCAAATCAAGTAACAATAATCTAATAATTAATTTACCTTTTCATTTAGATAATAATATAAACATTTACTGAAAGAAAATACAATTAAGAATTATGTAATATTACCTGTCAGCTCTATTTGTTAATAATAACATTCTTAACACATTAACCGCAGCGCTCAAAACTGTTTTCACCACTGTGCGTAATTGGTCCCCGGCTCCCGATAAGCTGCTTTCTCCACGGTGCAACATCGGTCGCCGAAGACCGATACCCAAGACTGTTTTAATGCCATTTAATATTTATAAACTTTAATTGATGTGACGTTTACTGTAGCTTTCTCTTACCTATGGTTTTACTAAAATGATATTAAACCCACATTGGTTTCGGGTAACGATATCGAACAGAAATGGAAAATGTGTACCAATTGCACAACGGTCCATGTAAAATGTGCCTCCGCACCACAGCAAAGTTCGCCATCGGTCTCCAGTGACCAATGCCGCAAAGAGGGGAATTGGTACTACCCCACTATAAGTTCATACAGTTTTCAGTTTAAAAACACCACTATTTTAAAGGGGACGTTAAAATACCTTTTGTAAATACCTTGAAAACAACCTTTAGAGCGAAATGTATTAAAACTTTTTTGGTGATAAATCAATTACAGATGTCTTTTTAATAAAAAAATTCCTAGAATAAAAAACAAGTAAGTAAACGGAAAACTGTTAACTTTAGATCAAAAGTATCCGTTCCCGTACGAATCATCTGGGTACTCAGATATGGTGCGCCAACGTATCCGACAGTGGCATCATTTGGGAGAAACAAAATATGGGCATTTCGAACCAAAATATTCATTTAAAGTAAGAAATTTTAACCAACCCCTACAGACTACGGAAAATAGAAAATAAGTTAATCAAAATAAGTATGAAAACTCAGCGTAAATGAGAAATAAGAAAATGAAACAGCTACTTGAGCAAAAGAAGGGATGCGATAGAACACAGTTAGAATTCTTGCGCCACCTAAAGGATTTAACACGACCGACAATCTCAGAACACCTGTTATGATCATGTCGGAAAATGTGCAAAAAATTGGACAGAACAAAAAATTGGAACAAGAAACTATAAATATTAATTGCGTTTTAAATTTACAATCGCAGACGTAGAAAAGCAGTAATAATAAGAGCAGATACGGTTAACCAAGTCAGACAAACAAGCAATGACCACGAAAAGAGCTGTACTATCATAGAAACTACAGAGCACAATAAAACATTCAAAAGTATTTTCCAATGTTACAATATCTACGGCATACCAAAACGAAACACTGCATACAAACAACAAATAGAGCACCTATCGGACATAAACCAAAAAGACCATCTAACCATACATTAGAGGAAACTTAGTCTGAATTTCAACGTATGATTCAGTTAAGCATAGTTAGTGTACCTACCCCACTGCTGGCTCACACTATAGAGTTGCAATGCTCTAAGAAGTTCCCGATCACAGTCAGGTGGTCGATTTCTAAAAATCTAAAAACCACAGTTTATTGACCTCTTCAAGGTCATCGCCTGGTTCATATTACAGTTCATTGAAATATAAAAATAGAGCAAATTCAATTGATTTAGACCAAAGTTTATTGACCGTTTAAACCCGGATGTTGGCCAATTCTTGGAAATTTAAAGATATAATCAATTCCTGGAAAAGAAAGCCCAAAGTTTTCTGACCTTTTCAAGATTATCTAAAAATTGAACCAAGTCATTGACATAGGCCAAAGTTGATTGATCTCTTCACGATCACTATACTGGAAACAAACCCTAAAGTTCATGATCTCTTGAACCCGGAAGTGGGTGGATTTGTAGAAATCTAAAAGTAAAACCAAAGTTCAATGATCTCTTGAACTTCTAGTAAAACTATTATATTTGTGTCTCTACATTATCATTGAACATACTGAAAATTGTTATTGTGCGTAAAAAACTGCTTACGTGTTCATTATTATTATCTATTACTATCACTATCACTATCACTATCACTATCACTATCACTATCAGTATCCCTATCACTATCACAATCACTATAACTATTATTACTATTACTATTACCAGTAGCATTACCATTATCATTACAATTACTATCACTATAACTATCACTGTCACTGTCACTGTCACTGTCACTGTCACTGTCACTGTCTCTATCACCATCACTATCTCTATCTCTGTTACTATCACTATTACTATTACTATTGATATTACTTTTTTTTGTGCGTCGAAATCTGTGGTCATTGGCGCTTTCTAGATTGCGTCTCACTATTTTGGCCAAGATTGAATAACTACAGCGGTCTCCTAGTACTTACATAGGTTTCCTTTTATTATACCTTCCTTTTCATATGCGCTAACTGCAGCTTCGTAGGCTAGATACATACTTATTAGCTGTCTGTAATCGGTCACTATCATAAACGTAACAAGCTTTGGGGATTTATATATTTCCGGTAGCAGCGAAAGAATCAGTTGGGCCACAGGACATGTTGTAAATCTGTTCATAACGTGTTGAATGGCTACTGTGGATTGGCGGGACATACAATACAGTAGTCCTTGGTATATAGATTACATTTCTGTCATGATTGATTTCTGAATTTTCTGGGGACGGGTGATTGTTTTCTAGATAATTTGTACTACAAACACCTTTCTCAGTTTTGATTCGTAGCGTATATATTACAATTTTATTGGGAAACTGGTTTATATTAATTTTATTTAATTGTTATCAACTTTCATCATTGTAGGTAGCATTATTTACCATGGTGGTACTCCCGATTAATAGACTTTAAAGATGTACGTAGACTCATATGATATATATTGAGGACCTCCTGTGCCTAGTTATTGTGGGGTGTTTTTCATATGTGTGCCTTTTTTAAACACGATGTTGTAGCTTGGATGCGGTGGTAGAGTTTTATGTGTGCTAAATAGCAAAGCAGCATTCTATCTCTTCTGTTCGTAAGAGAAGGAAGTCCTTCATCTACGTAAATGCTTTTGATGGGGCTGGTATAAAAGGCTCCCATCTAATATCTTACTTTTAAGTGGTATATGCCATTAAAGCGATCGAGGGTACTTTTCCTAGCGGAACCGTATACTATGCAACCATAATCGATTCGGCTCAAGATCTTTGCTTTATATGTCTTTAGAAGAGTTTCCCTATCTGCATCCCATTTGGTGCCAGCTAAACATCGTATAACATTTAGAGTACGACGACATTTAAGTATAACGTCATCTGTATGTAGGTGTCATCGCAGATCAGCATCAAAATTTAGATCCAAGAACTAAATATTTTGTATGTACTTTATGCTTTATGTAGATTTTAGGGTCAGCAGGAAGGAATCTAAGTATGCAAAAATGAATATAGGACGTTTTCTCTTGGAGACAGCACTGTCCAACCTTCTTAGGATTACATTTATTGCAAATACGGTGAAGATCAATGTCAATACATGTGGTACACCATTTTCAAGGTTACGAGAAGACAACAAGGTATTACCTATCCTTAACCTGAAGCTAGGTTCTAATAGAGAGGCTTTCATTACTCTAGGAAGCCCCAACTACCACTACCAAGTGTGATCCTTCAATGTACGAGTCTTTTATAGTATTCTCCAGTTGAACCATATAATCTAGAGTGGATCTCCCTTTACAGAAACTATATTAATTTCGCGTTAGTAAATTCCTCCTGTCGAGAACGTATACTAATCTGAAGTTAATAATTTTTGAAAAATTTTACTAAAGCAGCAGGTAAGATTAATTGGCCTATAACTAATCTTTGTTACCGTTTAGAGTAGAAACTATCGTAGCTTCTCTCCATACCTTGGGGTTTATCATCGGATTATATTTGGTTATATATATATATATATATATATATATATATATATATATATATATATATATATATATATATATATTACGCTGGTATTAATTTATAATAATTTATATTTATCTTTATATAATCGCATGCAATAGTATTTATATTTATTTATATTATTTATTATGCCCAACTAACTTTAAACAGTCGCATGTAAAGACTCATCAAAGGGGATAGGGTTCAAATTTAGAAGAGACTTTAAATTTATATGATAAAGTAAATTATTAGTTTGTTGATTTATACTATGATTTTGAATATTTATAATTATAGGTAATGTGATTAATACACATTGAGTTATCGCCCATTTATATTTTATTATATCCAAATTATTCAAAGAAATAGAATTATAATTTATAAATTGCATCGATATATGTGCAACTCCCTGTACATAAAAAAAAATCTTCAAATGTATAACTGGGCATGCGCTGTGAATACGCATTCATATGACCTTTCATTACAAGCAAAAAGAAAATACGCCATGTACATGTAAGTATAAATATGTTTGAATTTAGTAAATATTATAATAACCATTTAAATTTTAGCTCAATTAATATTCCCTTTGGACATGCATACAAGTTGTCGCACATCATGTTTGTTACAAAATATGGAAATTATGAACACACCAATGAAATTATCAATGTCAACAATAACATACATAAAGTTATAACACTCACATAAAATGTCCTCCTTATCTTCTTCACGCTGATGTAGTTGACCGTAGAAAACAGCTCCTTCGAAATCCAAATCTGCTTCTTGAACATCAAAATTTGCTTCTATCTTAATGCTTATACGTTTAAGTAAGTTTCACTAATTTTTCTTCATATTGATAAATCTTTATTTTCAGGATCATCACACTTATTATTTTTATTTCAAAATAATTTTTGAAATGCATCAGTAGTTTGAAGGTTATTTAAATTAAACACGCTTCCAATAAATAAAATATATAATAATAGAAACACGAAGAAAACACAATTAACAATATCCATACCAAACGTAACAAAAACTTAAAAAGAACAATGTCTAATCTCCGGAAATATCTTCATTCGCTGTCGATAACAACCGATTTTTATTTTTCAAGGTAAACTAACCTTAATTTAATATTTACCGACAAATGAATATCACTTGTTTTTAAACACTGCCGATACTAAAACCGCACTTTACTTTTATCGAAAGTGACGTTATTTTGTTTAAAATATTTTCAAGAAAAAATTTGGCAACATCTTGGTTGGCAAGTTGTTGGAACAGAGAAAAACTGAGAGAGCTACTAATCCTTCAGCACTTCTATTTATATACAAATCGTTAGAAACCAAAATATCGATTGTTATCAACAACTATTTTAAATTTTTCCTCAATTCTGATTGGCTAATGCTTTTCTTAAATTACAATTTAATTTCAAAAGCTCATAACTTTTGAACCCCTAAACCTATCTTAAAACTAACAACATTTTCGGAATCCCCATAATTTTTACTATAAAATAAATCCAAACACGAACTAATTCCTCCAATTATTAACCACGTTGATTTTTACATTGATTTATTGATTTTAAACTAATGTTATGCACTTTACAGGCCTGGAATTGATTTCCACATGAATATGGGATGCTACTACCTATAAATACACATCCTTTAAATGCCTACGGTCACTTTGAAAGGAAAATTATCTGAAATTTTCATACACCCTTAGAAACTAAATTTGGTAAAATAGTCACTAATATAGTGAATTGTGACTTAAAATTGAGGCTACTTTACTATTTTTACCTCTTATAATTTATTTTGACCAAATTGTCCCAATTTATAACAATTTTTATGTGAGGAATGAACATAACCTCAAATTAATACAATAATTTTTAATGTATAATTTTACACTTTTAAGCACTTTAAATGTTTGTGAAAGTGTATATTCTTAATGTTTATGTCTTATTTTAATTTATTCTCACACTTTTGGAAGTTTGTAAGTTCTTCTGAGACTTGTATCGAATTGTTGCATATCACTAATTTAATGTCTGTAAATGTTAATTAATCACAATAATTCCAGAACTGCTGGCTTATTTAAGTTTTATTGTTAATAACCAATGTATTTATTCTGTTTTTATGTAATTTTCGCACTAACACGAACGTTTTCATAATTCTTGGCTGCGTACAATGAAATTGTGACATTGATATATGCCTAATACTAGTTTTAACATCACATTTGTTATCTACAGCCTGTACCTCATGTCTTTAGGGAACATTATGCTTAAATAAACCTATTAACTAAATATGAACTAGATTTAATGCATTACGATAACTAACATACCTTATGCTTATGTGTAATATGTTGTCGATTATAATTATTTTAACATTTTATTATGAATTATTATAAATTTACATCCATCTCAATGTTAATCAATCATCCCTACCTAATATTATATATAATAAAATGTACCATATGTACAAATTAATGAAATTACTTGCTATGTGACTTACATAGCTATACTAATGTAATTTATAAACATCTCTATATATATATATATATATATATATATATATATATATTTAAAAGGAATGTTTTTACTCCAACGTTCATATGTTTTATAAAATCGTAGTTAATATTGTCTAGACCAACAGCTGATGATTTTACGTTTTTTAGTGCATGATCTAATTCTGACATAGAAAAGGTGATCCTTGGTAAAATCCCTATCAACTTCCTCTACGCTTTGGTTAGCAAGGAAGATCTTTCATAATTGTCGGTCATGCTAGCAGATTCAAATTGAGTGGCCATTGTTTCAAAAATATCAGTGGTTATGGTAACAGATATGTTTTCTACAAATAGTTGTCTGATGGTTGTACTTTGACCAGTGCCGCTTATAGCTTTAACTTTCCCCCAGGTTTCAGTAGTTGATGAACTAGAGGTAAGTGTGTTCACGTACTGTTTCTACGATTCCGTTTTACTTTCGAGTATTACTCGTCGGGCGACAGCTCTCGCTCTTTTGGAATGGGTTAGACGTGTTGGATCTCTGCAGAATCGGTTAAATGCCTGATTTTTTATTTTTGATTGCAGTTGATACATTGTCACTTCACCAAGGTGCTCTAAATTTACCGGTTTTTGCTCTACCTTCTCAAATGCATTTAGAATAGAAAAGGTCAACTAAGAGATGTCAGCTTCTATGGACAGTGATCTAACGGTAGATGGAGATTCTTGGGAGTTTTGGGATTATTAAAGACATTGCCCACTGTAAGGGATACATGGGAAATATTGCATAGATAAAACAAAACAAATAAATGACTAGACAAATAAAACGAGCAAATGACTAGATAAATAATAGTTATTTGTATTATAAGTGAAGAAAAGTATTGTTTTTCTTTACGAATCGTGATCTTTCTAGTTTTAAGAATAATACATCAAATTTTTTCAGACACTAAGTGGAAATGGATTACATTTTATAATAAATTATTAAAAATATATGACAAGCGCGAGAATAAAATTGTCGCTTCCATCACTGCAGCAACTAAACAAAAATAGGTAAACAAAAATTTTGTGTTATCGCGTGAAAATGGAAATAAATAATGAAAATCATCCTGAAATATCGGCATTAGTGCTTGAAGCTGTTGCTAGTTTATTGCCCTTGAAATCACGAGATAAATTTGAGAACACATGTGATATTTTCAATTCTTGGGGAACTTCAAAGAATGTAAGGGATATCGACGAAGAAGTTATGCTTACTTTTTTTCATGAAGAGGTTAGCTTTCCTGAATACATTTATTTATTTATTTATTTGAAGTTTTATCTTTATGTTTGATTACAGGCTGAAAGACTGAAACCTTCCACATTGAGATTGAAAGAAAGCGCCGATACATCGAATTATGGGAAATTAGTTATATTTAAAGCACCAAAGTGAGGGATATGAAGCAAAAAAATCAAAATTTTTGACAGAAGCGCCTGACGATACTTTTCTTATGATTAAAATGGCGTTAATTTTCGGTCGATATGGGGCATGTCGTAGTCAGAAAGTTAAATGTGAAGGATATCGAGGATACCGGCTCTATTTTAGTTGTCACCCTCCATGATACTAAGACAAGGAGGAAGTGTATGTTCACCGTTATGACGGAAATGAGAGGAGTTAATGAGATTGAGTTGTACAGGAAATATGTAACTAAGCTTACGTCCAAAACATATCAATCACTCAAGATTGTTCGTATTTTATATGAACAATAAATGTACAGTGCAGCCTGTGGGGATCCACAGTTTCTACAAGAATCCGAAGAAAATTGCCCATTATTTGAAATTACCGAACACAGACGGTTGCACGGTCTACGTCGAACGTCAACTACTTTTCTTACTGAGGGTGGAGCGGATATCAAGAGGCTCAAAAATCATGCACGATGGCGATCAAACACGACTCCAGAAGAATATATAGAATAAAGCATTAACAATAAAACGGCGACTTCGAAAATGATTTCTAATCAGCCATCATCGTCAAACAGTGGATGCCAGAATCCCTCTGATGTTGTCCTAGAACGTACTGAATGGAGGAGTTCATCAGGAGGTTTTATCAAAACCGTCACCATCATTTAATAATTTACAGTGAAAACATTGTACAAGCATAAGGTTTCTTTATAAAGAAATGGTTACTATAAAGAAAAGAGATACCTTTCTTTACGATTTGTAATAAGAAAATATGGTCCCTTTCCATAGAGTGTACGAAAAATATAATTATCATAGTTACATTATCACTTTAATCTAAGTTTAATTACGAGATCTATTTAGGTGGTTTCCTAGATTTTCTCTTTGACCAACCTTTACCCTTCTTTACCTCGGACTCCAACTTATTTTATGGAAAACAAGTAAACCGTAAATGCAATAAATCTAAAATTGGAAATAATAACAAGGTTTATTATAAAAAGCTTTAACTCAAGTTATAAAATAGCAAATCTAAATACTAATGTTAGTAAATCTGAATTAACTTAAAAATACCTTACAAACTAATGATTAGAAATGAAATACCTGTAGTACTTTTAAATTTTGGTTGTCACTGGTATACTGTTACTGATAACAAAATGCTAATTACTACACACTTTCAAATTTGGTTGTGCAATTAATCTTGAAAAGCAAATTTAACAGGGTTTTGACATTCGTTGATGCCAAACAAGTAAGTTCCTTTAAAAAAACCGCCAAACTTGGTTGATTTAAGCGGGTTAATGTACCATTTATTTATAATTCTTCTGCATAGCAACAAACTTCTACTGAGTCATCCTCGTTAAATTGAAACGTAATAGTACAACGAAATTACGTAATAGGAAAATTTAATGTTATAAATAGTTATAGGATTTGTATGCACTTAAAAATGCCAAAATATGCATGCACTTATGCATTATAAAATGCTTAAATATACATTCAAATATGCTCTTAAAATTGGAGATATATGCATTAAAAGCAATATTTTATAGGAAATATGCGTTTTGCAGTTCGGGAAAAGAAATGAAAAAATAAAAATATTCACATTAATTTATTTTATTTATAAAAGATAATATAACTTTACAAAATAAATTTAGCCTATATATTAAATGAATTACTATTTACCATTATATACATTTTTAAATTATCAAAGTAAAACTTTGTCGATTGTCTGTAAAAATATTTTTAAACTTGGAAAAACTCCTTTCAATATCGCAAGATGTAACTGGAGCGTATTTATAATTGTTCAGTTCGACTATACTATAGTCTTCCAGTTCATCTGCGATAGTAGCTTGACCAGTTATTGCGTCATCTATTTTTCTAATTCAGGCAAAACCTACATTTTTCTCTAAAACATATTTCATTTTTTTATGTACTGCAAGGCCCTTTGGATCTTTAACTTTAGCAAGAGAGGTAATAATATTATCTACCAGATTAATACTTTCTTAAATTGAACAACCTTGTCTTTCTAATAAAGTAATTGTTTTTGACAAACAAACAAAATTTGAAAAAACAAACAGCAGTTCTTCTTTAATTCGTTTCGAATTAACTGCGTCTTGTGCATTTTGTATACAAAGTGCATCATCTTTGTTAAATATGTTTACAATGTCTTTAATTGTATCAAAGTAATTTGAATAATATTGTGCTGCAGACAGCCAGGTACCCCATCTTGTTATTACAGGCCCCGGGGGCAGTGGTATTTGGTGTGCTATTTCCTTAAATGCCTGTATACGATGTGGAGCTTTACGAAAGACTTTCTTAACGTTTGAAATTAAATTATTCACTTTTGGATGTACTTCCCGCACTTTTCCGCGACTCTGTGTAATCCATGTGCCAGGCAGGTGAGATGAATCATCTTCGAGTATAAGACTTGAAGGCCTGGTCCAGCCTTGAGCATGTAAGGTGCTGCATCAGTAACAAAAAGGAGCACTTTCTCGTACTGAATACCCTGGGGCCACAAAAGAGCCATGGAATCATTAAACAATTTTGCAATTGCCGAATTATTTGTATTTTCAAAAACATCCATGGTTAAAAGATATGAACTGGTATTCGCCTCTCCAGTTAAAACGCCTATTATAACGTTAGCAACGTATCTGAAAATAAATTTTTACTAAAATAAATCTTTAGTTGCAACAACAAACTTAAATCATTATTTAAAGAACAATACATTTTAAAAACGAGTATAGGTGAAATTCGACAAAGAAATATTCCTGATTTCGTAAAACCTTCGTATTTAAGTTTCTACGTACCTGCCAACGCTATCTGTAGCTTCATCAATCGAAACCCAAATATAATTGTCACCTACAGCTCTTCTAATTAATTGGATGGTATCATGGTACAAGTTAGGTAAGTAATTTTTTCTAAGAGTATATTCATCGGGCATAGTTAATCTTGCTTAATGGAATGTCCGCAGCCACTAACGCACTACACAGTTTTTTATTAAATTCCGCAGATTTATTACTAACACTACTTCAATTATTAAGACATCCCGGCAACAGAGACTGTTTTTTAGTTTTTAAACCCACATACTTTTGGTGTTTTAATGTGTTAAGGCGTTGTGTTACTTGAAACCGCTTGTTTGCACTGACTTTATCCTCACACACTGTACAAAATAATATTTTATCGTCGGTCGTAAAAACCTCGAATTCGCGAACTTCGCAGAGTTACAGAAACGGATCGCTTTTCTTTTCCCATCTTTAGGACACAAAGTTCTGAACTCAACTATGTAAATTACAATAACAAGTACAACAGTTACAGGCAGGTAGGATGTTCCAAGAAATATTTATGAAAACTGTATACCTAAAAGGTATAATCCTCCTGTTATTAACAATAGGACAATGGCATACTTAATACTCAGAGGATGAATAATCTGTAAATAATTCCGACTCTAAAAATAAATCCCCTTGGTAATTCCCATGTTAAAAATAAACACAAAATAAGTTTTAAAAGAAGAATTTTTTAAATAGTCATTTTTAAATCACATGCAAGAGTAACTGTAAAATGCAAAAACGCGAACAAAAAGGTACAAAATATGCACTAACTTTAAAATATTACGAAATATGCATGCATTTAGAAAAATCATTAAAATATGCATTTATATGCACTTTCAAATTCACATATGTGGTGCTCATACTCATAAAACATGTTTATACTTCACTTTGCATATGATTACTGTAAGCAAAAAAAACATGCAAATGCATAGAAATCCTAGCACTAGTTATAAAAAAGAAAAAAAGGAAAATAAAAGTGTCTAAAAAAGAGTAAATATATCAAAGAAAAATAGGTTTTAGTAGCTCTTACCGTAAAAATATACGACAACTTTGATAAAAATATTCAAGAGCAAATATGGATACTTCTTCTTGCAAACTTGGTTGATTTAAACGGGTTAATGTACCATTTATTTATAATTCTTCTGCATTGCAACAAACTTCTACTGAGTCATTCTCGTTAAATTGAAACGTAATAGTACAACGAAATTTCTAAAAGGAAGATTTAACGTTATAAAAATAAAAAAATAAATAAATAAAAGTGCCTCAAATGTGCCTAAATATATCAAACAATGAAAAATAGGTTTTAGTAGCTCTTACCGTAAAAATATACGACAGATTTGATAAAAATATTCAAGAGCAAATATGGATGCTTCTTCTTGCAAACTTGGTTGATTTAAACAAGTTAATGTACCATTTATTTATAAGTCATCCTCGTTAAATTGAAACGTAATAGTACAACCAAATTACTAAAAGGAAAATTTAACGTTATAAAAAAGAAAAATAAAAGTGCCTAAAAAAGGGTAAATATATCAAACAATGAAAAATAGGTTTTAGTAGCTCTTACCGTAAAAATATACGACATCTTTGATGAAAATATTCAAGA
>JARFJB010001756.1:195000-227500 GCA_036346205.1 Vesta saturnalis
ATCTGATTCACACCCGGATTGAATATTCCGTTATCGCATGTGTTAATAATTCTTATCTCTGAGTTGATCTTAGTAATTAAAGTATAAAGAGGGGTAACCCAGTCTTAACATTCGAGCTTATTTTTACCACTCGAGCGAGCGTGGTAAAAATATGCGAGATTCGTTCGGACGGTTACCCCTAGAAATGCGTTCATTAGTTTATCGTTTATTGAGGCAATAATTTTGAATTAATAATGAATTACTAAAAACTGCAAAATCGAAATCGTACTATCATGAAAATGTGTGACGTTGCTATCGTTTCTATTCTAAACAAAATAAAATCTTAGACTTAAAATGGAAACGCAAAATGAGTTTCTTGTTATCCCGAATCGAATTAAAAAGGTTGCCGCCTCCGCCATGGAGGAAATTGTCCCGTCGTCATCTAAAGTAAGATACGAAAGAGAATACTCCGCATTCAACGCTTGAAGAAACCAAAAATCCGGTAAAGGAGTAATTGAGGAAGTTATTCTGCCATGTGTTAACGAAAAGGTAAAAGTTTCTATGTCATTCCCCCTAATTAAATTATCTTGTATTGATTAATTTTTTAGTCTGGTAAGCCGGCGCCATCATCACTGTGGAGGTATGTTTCTATGTTGAAAAGAATGTTACAAACAAAAGAAAATATAGATATTGCAAAATTTGGACTTAACGAAGTTTTAAAAAAAAGTCCAAGAATTATATAGGCATGAAATCTTTGATATTAAATGTAGATGATATGAAGAGATTTCTTCGAGAAGCGCCATATTCTACATTCTTAATGATAAAGGTCCGTATTGGAGGGATTTTATTTTAGGTTTGAGAGTGTGTATTTTAGGTTGCTACTATTATGGGCTTCTTTGGAGGGTGTCGTCGCGATAAACTTTACAAGATGAAGTTTACTGATGTGGAGGACACAGATTCTATACTTATTGTCAATTTTCTAGAGACGAAAACAATTCCACGTATTTTCACTGCGGTAGATGTAAAAATGAGATTTCGTATTTGAATTTATATCGAAGTTATATTGCTCTAAGACCTAAACATATCAGTATCGAGAAACTATTTATTTTTTACCAATCAGGAAAACGCAGAGCTCAACCAGAGGGTTTAAATAGTTTTTCAAAAATGCCCATGAAAATTGCTATATATCTGGGACTGAAAAATTCACACTTATATACTGGACAATGCTTCAGATGTTCCTCGACAACGTCTCTGTTTAATGAATGGTCTTTATTATGGCCTGAATTTTCGCAAATTTATTCTTTGCTTTTCAAAGGCTACAACATAGCAAGTAAGATCTGTAGGTTACAATATTTTTGGTTCAACGTTTTCTAGTTGTAGCCATTGAAGAAGCCAAGAATAAATTTGCGAAAATTCAATCCATAATAAAGAGCATTCATTAAACATCCAGCTGATCTAATAAAACCAAAATAAAAGGAAAATAAAAATAATAATTATATATATATATATATATATATATATATATATATATATATATATATATATATATATATATATATATACAGGGTGAATCTTATCTAATCCGCCATAATTAAAAGAGTGTTAGAACTCATCATTCTAAGCAAAAAGTTCATATGTACATGGGTCTGGAAATGCTTCGTTTCCGAGATACAGGGTGTCAAAGTTGAAAAAGAAATCGCGTTTTCTTCAATATCTTTCGACTGTTTCGAAATAATTTCATGAAAGTTCGTATGTGGAGGTTTTTGGGATGACAAATTTAAATTTGTAGTCCATTTAGTTGTGGTTTCTAGGGCGCCAGCGGCAACCATTTCGACCCCTTTAAATCGTCGCAATTTTTTTGTGCTACACTGTGTACCATTTTGGACTAGAAAAATCGGTCTTCCTATCTTTTCTGCTAAAAAAAGGTATATCTTAGTGAAGTCGCTAGGAGCAACCCTTTCCGAGACAAACGCATTTAAAGCTCATGATGCATACACATTTTCGGAGGGTATCTTTTGACAGGTTTAACAATGGGGATTCTTACTTGTTTACTTATGTGTCTGCTCTAGCAACTTCACTTTTTTTAGCAGAAAAGGTTTGAATTTGTCATCCCAAAAAAACCCCATATAAAAAATTTCATGAAACTATTGCGAAACAGTCGAAAGATATTGAATAAAACGCGATTTATTTTTTCAACTTTGACACCCTGTATCTCGGAAACAAAGTATTTCTGGACCCACCTACATATGAACTTTTTTGCTTAGAATGATGAGTTCTAGTACTCCTTTAATTTTGGCGGATTAGATAAGATTCACCCTGTATATATATATATATATATATATATATATATATATATATATATATATATATATATATATATATATATATATATATATGCATGTATGTAGATCCTATCCCTTTCTTTCTTTCTTGTTTCCTTCTCATTTCCCCTCCCCCTGTGTTTGTGTGTGTTTTTTATTAGTATATTGTGCTAAAGCATAATTCCTAGCAACAGAAATAATAGAAAATCGCAAAGACTATTTTTACTATATTTATTTCCTACAAGTGTAAATTAACTAAATAATAAATGTAGATAAATTGTGTAAAGTTAGATTTACAAGAAAAGGAAGTAAATGCTATTAATTTGGTGGTGGACCACCATGTCTTTTAGTCATCTGAATAATTCTTTCAGCTTCACGTATTCCACTAAGACGAGCTCCGTGAACAGTAGAATAATGCCCGGCACAAGTAGCTTCTCCTGCAAATAGCAATATAGGTGGTACAGGCTCACATGGACCAGGTAAAGGACTTGATAGATCACACTGATGTCCCACTGTAGACGATAAACTCATAAAACTGTATGCACCACAAAAATAGGGATTACTTGACCATTTGGATCTTAAAATGGTATTTGGGTATGGTAACGATGCATCACCAGTGAATTGTCTCAAAGCTTTAGTTATACCTCCTGCAACTTCTTCATCTGAAGCCTGCTCCATTAACTTTGCTTCAGGACCTGATACATAAGCACATAGTACATGTTTACTCCCTTCAACTTCTTCTATAAGACTTAGACCTTTGCTCCAATCGCTTTTGTTTGATAATTCTTCTGCAGACCACGCAAATCTAAGGCGACCTTCAGACCACATCCAAAAAGGTCGCGAATAGTCTAAAAATACTTTATTTACTTGCCCATATCCTAAATTGTAAATTGCTTCCATTTTTTCAGCAGGTAACGAAGGACAAAATAATTTATTGGCAAATTGTTTTAAAACTCCTAATGAAACTGTGACAATCACATAATCACAACAATATTCATCTCCATCACAACAACGTACTACAGCTCTTGTACCACCTCCGCTTTGGCTAATTGTTCCCCAACGTATATTTTCAACGGGTTTAGAGTATTTTAAACAACATTTAGGTAAATCTCGCAAAAGAGGCGCTAACACGCCTACATATCCAAAAGGCACATTTACAGCACCACCTGGAATAACAATGTAACTTCCATAATTATCTGCGCTTACTTGACTTAGGTCTTCTCCAGTTCTTTGACGAATGACATGTGTTAAACCATGCATCACTCTAGCAGCATCGTATCTTTGTTCTTCGGGATAATGTTGTAATTCTTGTTGAATACGTAATGCAAAAAAATTTTTTAAAGAACCATGTTGGCGTCCAGTGTTCATGCTAAACAATAACATCGCTTCGTGTTCAATTTGTTGAAAAGAATGGTAAGCGGTGACTGAAACAGGTACATCAATAGCTCGACCATCACTTGTGCAATAAAGAGTATTAAGTGGATTTGGACGGTGAAGAGGAGGTCTCAGTAATCCTTCTTGACATGCCAATGTGTATATTGGATTTGCCATACAACTTCCTTCTATTTTTTGGGCGCCCATTTCTGCGATAACATCCCCTAGCCAACATGAATGTATACGACCACCCGGTCTATTTTACATAAAACAATTTCTTATTATGAGCGGTGAGAAAACACTTACCTGTCAGTGGCTTCTAAAATTGTAAAATTACTTATACCACATTGTGTTAATCTGTGAGCTGCCGATAATCCGGCAATACCTGCCCCAATTATGACAACTTTAGGCTCGGGTTTACAAGGATCAACCATACAATCTGCTATTGTGCAAACTTCTAATGCGCCACCGTCTTTGCTTGATGAAGGAGATGCACTGCATAACCTCCTTATTACATTTCTGGTAACATTGGGTAATTTTACAAATCATTTTAATAGTATAAAATAACAATTACTTACGGATAGATTTGTATACGCTTACTAATAAATTTTGTTAAATCAATTCTGTAAATAGGCATTTTATAAAGACAAACAACAAATTTATATTTCACATAAACATTTTGAAAGGATAAGTGACATAAGCTACGATGTGGTTCCTGGCCAGCTTGATCTGATATATACATAACTGAAATTATATAATCTGTTAAGATGACAAAGAAAATGACTAGTGTTTTGATGGATAACGTGCTTCCACAATTATCCTGAAGGATTAACTTCGCTTTAATTCGCGTTAGTCAAGTATACTCGTAATAAGAAGAGAGTTAGATAATTTTAATAATTATATTAACTACTCTACACCTTAATAAATAATTTAGCAAATAAAAATGTTACACTTGAGCTACATACATGTTAAAATTTACATTCAATTTACAGAGTAAAGTGATGTTGATAGTAAGAGGTACATATTTTTGTCGACTGCTGCTATAATTGTGTTTGATTTGCGGCTGGAATCTACTTCCTTAAGTTCCCAAAATTTGGTTATTTGCGATTCTAAGTTCTGTGAAAAGTTGCATTGGGGAATTGTTTGAGCAGAAAAAAGGCAGATTTCCAGAAACAATCCAGCCAAGCAGTGTTTTATGAAGAACAGGTTGATCGTTACTTGTGTGTATGACACCTACGCACAGTAGTTGCCAAAATATTCCGGAACCCAGTAGAATGTCGATTTCGCTGGATTCATTGTATGTGGGATCCGCTAACATTACATTTAACGGTATCTTCATTATATCAGGGCTAAACGTTACAGATGGCATGAAGTTGTTAATTTTGGGTATAATTAAACAGTCAACATTTTCTTTGCAGCCTCTGTCACGAGAACTGCAGCTGATATTTGTATAATTTGTGACTCTTAAAGTGCCTGATCCTACGCTCGTAACATCCATAGAAATGTTTGCATGGTAGTTTAAGTTTATTGAATAATTTTTGACTAACAAAGTTTGATTGAGAGCCACTGTCCAATAAGGCCTTGCATTGAATTGTGTTACCCTTATTGTCAAAAACTTGAATGAGTGCTGTTGGCAAAAGTACGTTGTTGCTATAAGAGCTGCAATTGTTTAACGAACTTAACGTCGTTGTTTGATTTTGATTTGAAAGTGCGTCATTAGACGTAGACGGCGTAGCTTGGTCAATTGTCTGCTGATTAGAAGAAGAATTTTTTTTTTAAATCAAAATGAAGTAAAGAATTGTGTTTTTTCTGGCAGGTTTTGCAACCTCCAGCATTGCATGAGCTTGTTGCGTGATTTTTGCGTAAACAGTTAATGCAAAGTCCGATTTGCTTGGCCTTTGTAAATCTATTATTTACGCTTAAATTCAGAAATTCTGAACAGTTATAGATTAAATGATTTTTAGCACAATATGCACAATGCAATGAATTTAAATTGTTTCATAAAAATGCGTTAGTTTGATCTTGATCGAATTTTCTCGAATTTGTTAGTGTGGGAAGTATTTGGATTGGCCTGTAAGGTTTACAAAATATTACATTTTTCACTGATAAAGTTAATTAAATCATCTAATGAGTTTAAATTGTCCTTTGAGCTAATTTTTTCCACTCACGATGAGTAGTTATATCTAACTTAGAAGAGTTTAGATGAATAAGTAATGTGTCCCAGGTATTAGTGGGTTCGCCTAAACAAGATAGACAGCGAATGTGTTTTTTAAAGCTATCAATGAGATTACGCAAGCTTGCATGTGACTCCTTCGTTATAGGGTCCAAAGAGAATAATGATTTGACGTGATTTTTTATTATTAAGCGCTCTTTGAGTAGATCCAAAGCAATTGAGTAATTTGCATTTGTGATTTCTAATGAATGAATTATTGAACTAGCCTCACTACCTAAGCACGAATTTAAATAATAAAATTTTTGAATATCTGACAATGATTCATTGTTGTCAACAAGAGGAATAAAAGCGTCATAAAATTTCATCCATTCTTCTAAATTTCCATTAAACTTAGGCGATTCCAATGTAGGAAGTTTAACATTTGAGATTACAGAATTTGGGTTACAACTATTGTACAAACCCTTATCTGACTGAACAGTAGTTAAATTAGCATTAATTATTGATTCTGCTTTAGATATCGCATTATAACAAGTGTTTTCAAAATCTTCACGCTCTAAACATTCATCATTAAAATTTGATTGATCAACTAATTCAATATCGTTTTGTAATATGTTAAACTCTTGTAATAATGGTATAATATTTTCAAGTCTTTTTTGAAGTTGATTAATATTTGAATCATTAACGATAAATGAATTTAAAAAGTTATTGAATCTGGTTACAGAGGACTTAAGCTGTCCTCTTTTGAATTTGAAATCGTTGGACATTTTACCTCAATATGTAAGAGAGCACAGAAAAAATGAATAAAATTATGATGTAAAAAATAATTTGAAGCTTGCTTATGGTAAATGATAAAATAAAAGAGTATAAGAGAATAGGAAATAAATCACTTACGGTACCTCGAATTATGAATTTCTCTGGATTCCTGGTTGAAAACTGCTGTCTGCTTACCACTGGCGGCTCAAGTTAATTCACGGGTTACTGGCGTAAATAACGCTTCACATGAAGATATTGATGAACTCGACGAAATTTGATGAAAATCACTAATTATTTTAAAAGCTCGTATCCGGCTCGAAGGACCAATGTTTTGATGGATAACGTGCTTCCACAATTATCCTGAAGGATTAACTTCGCTTTAATTCGCATTAGTCAAGTATACTTGTAATAAGAAGAGAGTTAGATAATTTTAATAATTATATTAACTACTCTACACCTTTATAAATAATTTAGTAAATAAAATGTTACACTTGAGCGACATACACATGTTAAAATTTACATTCAATTTATAGAGTAAAGTGATGTTGATAGTAAGAGGTACATATTTTTACTGTCGCTTGAAAATATAATTTTGAATCAAGAAAGGGTGAAAATGGGAGGCACTAAATAGGATTGCTAAATACTGTGGCAAGGGATGCGAATTGTGATTGGTTAGATTTGAAAAAATAGGAGCCGTGGGAATGACTACATTAGTGTTGAAGTAATTTCCGGATTATAGAGGTTGTATTTATTTTAAGGATTTGGAAACTAATAAGGGTTTCAATTGCTAGAAGTTTAAATTCTTTGTGCGTAGAAGGATTTATGACATTCAACAAATAACCTGTCTAAGAAAGGATGGATTTACCATAAAAAGTTATTACATTTTACAAACTGAAAAAACAACTAGTTCGTGAACAATAGAAACTTATTACGTTTACTACTTAGGGCTACAGACAAACATAAAGGTATTAAATATGAAATTACTGAGATAGAGTAAACATGTCATCATGAATAATTAACGAATTCTAAAGAAAAATATTATAATTAATAAACCTAAAATAAAATACTTGTAAAAGTAATCACAAACAACTAGTGTTTTTGTAAAACCTATTGGAGTACGTTTATGTGAACTAATTGTATGTACCTTTATGTAGTGTTAGAGTTTTGCTAATTAGGCTGATAAGCAGTTACTGCAATTTTTTTATAATTGGTTAAGGGAACACTTCATTTTAGTAGGAACATATTTAAAACATTTTTAGGTTTTGTTTTACACCTTTTTCTGAAGGTAGCTATCCATTACAGATAATTTCATATGCAATTGGAGAGCGTTACGGGTAGTAACCATGCAGTAGTAGTAATTCAAATTTAAATCACATACACCAGAAAACGAAATATAATTTGCTTCTAAAAATATGAGACTAAAGTTTCACATCATGTTTGTTTATTAATTCTCTATAATATCCGAAACATGGGCATTATATTTTGTCCATTCTGCTAATTTGTCCCGTGTAACTTTCTTTTTAGCTTAACCTCAAATATAGTTTCTAGTGAATGCGTCTTAAATAAGGAGGTAGGTACTGTGTCTATTTTGTTATGTTTAACAGGCTAAAAATAAATTTTATTGTTGAATTTGGTTAATTTAAAATTAAAAACCCATTCGTTTCACGTGGAGGCATGAAGATCATCAATGCTCAATAAATAGATAGTTTTTATTTGTAACACACGTCTATACCATAAGATATAAGGATAAAAGGATATAGGATTAATTTTTTGCAAATATTACTGACAAATTGTTTGTACATTAAGCTCTATTCCTTACACTACCGCATCATCTAGGTCTTCCTGGACTTAGAATATACACGTTATTTCGTCATCGTGCTGCTAATTACAAATAATGGTCTTCGGGGTCATTATAAAATATTTTCTATTATAATATTTCTTATTCTCTTTATTTTGCGTTTCAATCTTATTTCTTATATTGTAACTTATCTTTAGGTTGCCCTATGACTGAGTGCGTGTTAACTCTCCAAATAAACGAGATGAAACTCCTATTCAAAGGAAATACTTAAAAGGGATTCGCACAAATTAAGTAGTGATGTCCCAAATATAAAACAGCAACTCAAGGGCTGTTACCAAAACGTCAGAGGCCTAAGAACAAAACTTGAATTACTTTGTACTGCAACATTGTGGTATGATAAAGATTTGCTTTTCCTAATTGAAACTTGGTTACACACTGGAATGTATGACTCGGAGTTAGGTGCTATGGACACTTGTTTTAACGTGTTTCGCATGGGTAAGGCTATTTACAACTAGGTGTACAAGGCGACGGTGAATTAAATGGTGCAAATAAAAAATTTAATGCGAAAATGTTAACTTTGCAGTATTCTAATGTTGAATAATTATTTATCTTTGCAAAATTTTACAATAACCATGTAATTTTAGGTGTATGCTCCTCCAGGTAATGACGACAAAGCATTTGTTTGCAACGCCTTCTTAAAAATACCTATAAGAAATAGAAAAATGCAATTAATTTTCCTTTTAACTAAATAAAATATGGCATGTGATACATCGTTGAATTTGTAATAAAAATGGAATTAGATACAGGGTGTACATTTTTTCGGGCCATATAAAAAATAAAGTTGATGATGGTTTCTTGAAAACGAAACGTCGGATATAAAATCTAAAATACAATCATGTAGTACCTTAAAAGTGCCAATGAGAAAGTGTTGTTAGTTTTTGATATTTCTGCAAATAAAGTCAGAAAAAATAAAATCGATATTGTCAAATTCCGTTTTTCCAAATATCTCAGCAGGGCATGAAAATTTTCAAGTTTCTAAACGGCATGTAAATAAGCTTCAAAGAACACAACTTTTTCTAATTTAACCTAAGCTGTATCTCCAACAAGTACTGAGATTCCCATGGTGAGGATCCTTATCTTGGACACACTGTATATACATATACTTATGTATTATTATAAGTTTTTTTTTTTTTTTTAATCTCATTATATTTAGAATTGACATCCGTTCTACATACATAAAGACAAAATTTACATCGATTGGGGCTTGAACCTTGGTGGCGCAGTTGGTAGCGCGGTACTCTAGCAAAGTACAGGTCGTAGGTTCGAATCCTACTCGAGGTAAACTTTTATTTATGTATTTAATAAAATTAATAATAATTTTAATATACTTATGTATATATATATATATCATATATATATATATATATATATATATATATATATATATATATCTTAGACAGTTCAGGAGTCCTTCTCCTCTTCAGCCCTGGTCAATCCATGCTTGTTGGTATTGCAATGTTTTGTGTTATTGTATAGTTTACAATCATGAGATGTGGTTATTTTTTTGTGTAAACAAAAAGAAAAAAATACTTATCTTTTTTGGGTTTTTTAATGGTGTATTTTAAATTATACAATCTGAACGTTTCGAGAACAGTTACAGTTATCTTCGTCAGTAGTAATATCTGTTAAAAATGTTTTAATTTTTCAACTTTGAAAAAAATGTTTCCAACATCTTTAACAATTTTTAACAGATATTACTACTGACGAAGATAACTGTAAGTGTTATCGAAACGTTTAGATTGTATAATTTAAAATACACCATTTAAAAAAACCAAAAAAGATAAATATTTTATTATGTGGGATAACGGTGAATGTTTACATTTTCATAAAAAGAAAAAAAGATTTAGATTTATTTGAATATTTAATAATGAGTTAATTAGTTTAAGTGTGTGTGTTGTTTAGTGGGATGTAGCGTGCTTGGTGTGGTTAATCCGATTCGTTGTCTGGTTTTATGCTAGGTCGTCATAGATTAGACGGTGGGATGCGGAGGGCATATGGGATGGCATCTAGGGATTCTTCTATCTCCTCCGGGAGGTCGTCAAAGAGTTGTATAAGGATCGCGGGTGGTGCTTCAATTTTAATTTAGGTTTTCTTCGTGGGAATTGGGGAAAACGGTAGTTGTAGGGAGTGCAAAGGATTTCTTTGGTTGGGATAGTATCGCCGAAAATTCTTTTATGCGAGAAGTTTTTCTGAAGTGTTTGGATTCTGTGTGTAATTGGTGGTATGTTGGAGTGTTGTGTTGCGAGGTCACTAGAGTACCTGAGGCGTAACCTATGTATGCGTCCAAAAATTCGGCGTTCACAGGAGGCAATAAAGGAAAGGTCATTGGGGTTTATATTAGTGTATATGGGTGCTCGGAAATCCATAAAAAGGCGGATGTATGTTTTGTGGGTGTGTTAAAGTGTTTTAGGGGTTTATATTAGTGTATATGGGTGCTCGGAAATCCATAAAAAGGCGGATGTATGTTTTGTGGGTGTGTTAAAGTGTTTTAGGGTGGCAACCTCTGATTCTACCCCCGAGGGCGCCCAGTAGGTTTGCGCGGTTTCTAATCCTATTGAGTGTTCTTTTTACATAGGGGAGGCAATTGAGGGTTCTAGTAAAGAGGATTCCTATGTAGGTGACATCATATTGGTTTAGGGTGAGTGAAACAATTCTGGAGGCAAGCTTTGTGAACTTAGCTTCGGTGTAATTAGGATGTCGGAAGAAGATTGTTTGTTTCGATTAACCGTCCAGAAGGCGGTGTCATCCGCAAACTGCGTAACGACTACTCCGGGTTGTGTGACTGCGGGAATGTCGGATGCGAAGATAATGTAGAAGATCGGAGCTAAGGCAGAACCTTGCGGTACGCCTGCTGTAGGTTGGAAAGGATCTGAGAAGGTTTACCTTACTTTGACCCGAACTGACCGATTGGTCAGGTACGAAAGTAGGAGTTGGGAGGAGGATTCGAAAATGTTGAGGTTGCGGATCTTGTGCAGGAGACCGGCGTACCAGGCCCTATCAAATGCTTGCTTAATGCCTAGAAACACAGCCAGATTGATTGAATGCTCTGATGGTCTCTGCAAGCAGCTTCAACAAGAGATTGTGAGACGTTCGGTTGGGACGGAAGCCGAATTGGCTGTTGGGAAGGAAGTCGTTAAATTCGAGGTAGCCCTTGAGTCGCCTGGCTAGAAGCATTTTACGAGACAACTCAGGGGGGAGATTGGTCTATAGGAAGAGGGTGAGGTTAAGTCGGCGTGGGGTTTGGGTATCATGACGGTGGAGCCTTGGTTGTAGATGTTAGAGAGCAACCGGGGGGCTGGATCGGGTAAATGGCAGAGGATTTTTCGATTTAGGCCGTCATGGGGTAGCATTTTTCCCTTTTTTGAAATATGTGTGGACCTGGTCGGTCGTGATGGGATTCTCGTTAGCGAGTTGGATTTCAGGAAGGTTAAGGTTGCGGAATTCTTCAAGGCCACCCTCCAGGAGTGGCTTGAACCGGTTATCGAATTGGGGATCATCTGGGGATCGGAAAATGGATTGGAGGTGGTGACCAAAAGAATCGGCCTTTCCTTGGTCGGAGGAGATTAGGTTATCTTGAGGATCGGTTAGGTGGGATTTAGGGTTGACTTTCCTTCTGATCAGTCTATTACTTCCGTAATTACGAAAGTTAGGTCTCTAATGGCTCTCTCGAGATCTTGGGTCTTCTTGAGTTTAGAAAGGTTGTTGAAGATGTGTTTTGAGAACACATTCCAGTCTTCTCTCGAAAAATCTTTAATGACTGTGTATTGAGGAGGTGTAGAGGGAGCTGGACAAAATAAAGTTTTGACCAGTAGTGGAATATGATCTGATGTGATCGTGGTGCCTAGGAAGCTCTCACGATCGAAATAGTGTGCTATGGGTTCGGAAACTATGATATGATCTACGATTGAGGCACCTAAATGTGCGTTAGCGATTCGCAAGAGTGGCAACTGCAACAGAGCCTATGATAGCCTGCTACCGTTGCCATTAGTTGCCGTGTCACCGAATTGGATGTAGCGGACATCAAAATCACCTAGGATGACAGCATTAGGGAGGTTGGAGGCGTAGATTAAAAGGTCATCGGATAGGGTGTTGTGGTTGTGCGGGTTGTAACATGAAATGTATACTATCGGAGGGGGGAAGTGCACCGTCACAGGAACGCATTCGAGAGGCTGTAGGTGCGCAGGAAGTTGAAAATTAGTGGATGGGAAGCAATTTTTAATTAAGAGGGCGGTTTCGAGTTGGCTGTTGTTTAGGAAGGTGCGATATGTGTTGAAATTAAGCGTGTATCTGTTAGTCAGCTTTGTTTCCGTGATGGATAGGATGTGTATATTATGCTTGTGTTGAAAGTGTTTAAGTAAGGAGCGTTTCTGACGAACTCCCATTAACGGTCCCTGCTAGGATATCCAATTTGGAGAGAGTTAAGGATTGGGTTGTCGGATTGCGGAGACTTTCATGCGCGTACCGGATACGCAGGCGCAAATTCTCCGTTGGAAGAAAGATTGGGACAGCGAATCTAGGATGCGAGCGACTCTATTTCACCGGTCGGAGAACATGTGGAAAAGTGTGTGGGTTAGGATTTGCAGAAAGTCTTTAATGGTAACGGGATCGGTGTCGGGGGTGGGTTTGAGGTGGGCGGCGGCTTCCGAGTCGGACTCTTCGGAAGACAGGACGCTTACTTGTGGAAGATCGATCGCATCCCGTATCTCTTCGGCCTTATCCACGTGACGAATCACGCAGGAAAGGGAAGGGGGTCTAGGAGTGGAGTTGGAGGGACGGGGACCGTAGAGTTGGGTAAGCGTGACGGTAGGATCGCCAAAGTGGTGTCGCAGCGTAAGCTGTGTACCATCCGGCAAGGGAGAGGAGGTCTCTAAGAGACAGGTGTGGTTGTGGTTAAACGTTAAGTTTAGTCAGGGAAAGCTTAGGGGCTTAAGGGAATTGAATAGGAATTTCTGAGAGGTTATGGATTTCGGGATATTGCGGATGCAATACCTCGAGGATTGAGAGCGGGTGGGATTAGGATTGGAAGAAGAGGGGGAGAAATCACGGCAGGTACAGGTGGTTGGGCGGGTGTGGGTAAGAGGGCGCGTTTGTGTACTTGTGCAGGTTTGTGTATGTGCGGGTTTGTATGGTTTTGTGAAGGCGATGGAACGTGTAGAGATTTAGGAGTGTGTGGATGAGGTGGAAATCGACGAGGCGTTTGAATGGAGCGTGTACGTGGGGATGGTGGTGAGGCGAGGATGTGTGCGGATGTGAGGGTTGTGTGTGGGTGTAGGTGGACGGGCGGTGTCGGGGGTTGGGGATACAACCGTTACGGTAGTACGGTGGCGACCGTGCTTAACCATCGCGGTTGTTGTTATTAAGGTTGTGAAAGAGTAAAGAAAGAAATTGTTTTAAAGAAAGAAATTGTTTTAAAGAAAGAGCGGGTCTCCGCTGAGATGCTGTCTCACACCCCGAGCAATAACGACTTGGAAATCAGAGACCCAAATAGAAAAGGACGAAAACAAGTGTTAAAATAGAACAATAAATTAAAATTAATTAAAAAATATTTTTTATTAACCGGTACCTATTGTTTTAGCCCGACGTCGATCCTGTAGTTCGCGGTGTCGGTGTCCTGGATGCTTCTTTTATGATCGTTCTTCGCTCCTGCTGTATTCCGGCGGTTCCTGATTGCTGCTAGGCTGTGGCTCCTCTACTGATGGCCGCTTCTCCGTATTATTTGTATGCAAGCAGTGACAGATCTAACTCCAAAGCGGCGAAGATCAAGATGCCGGAACGATGAGTGTAAAAACGCAAAGTTTTTTTTTTTGAAATTAAGAGATTTGTAATAAGAATAGCAAGAACTCTTACATGAGAAGGGAATTACGTTCGATACCAAGGTTCGGACTGCCCTGAATAGCATCACAATTTACAAGACCTAAATAAATAGCGCGCGAAACCGCTTGTGAGGCAACACTATTTAAAACTGAACTGTATTCACTAAATAAATCTCGGCAAATAGAGAAAAGTATGACGTAGATGAAATAATTAGAAGCTATGGACATGAAGTGTGAAGTGATTGTCATCGTATCATTGTGATTTTATAAAGAAGTGGTACAAAGGTGAAGAAATGTTGGACATTACAGTTGATGAGATGGTGATTAATGTGAGGAATTATTCTGAACTTTCTGATACGGATAGTGACTAAAAATTTGGAACTTTAAATTTATTGTTACAACATAATAGTTTAGGTAATTGAAAAGGATGTGTTACTTTTTGTAATATAATTATTCTGTGCAACTTTAAATAAATTACACTTAAATATGTCAAGGCATTAAATTTCTTTTAATTATTTATTTGGTATAATATAGGTCATCATGAATGGTTTGTTTAATTACTATTTAACAAGAGCTGTAACAATGGTAACTTAAACACACTCTTTGTAGATCTGTGGTCACATGAAATAAAGTTGCGACTTCATAACACAAAGATATTTACTACTAAAGAAATAAGCTTAAAAATTTGATAAACCACACTTACAAATAATCTTACACACTTATATGTAATTAGATTTAAACTGAAAGTGAGGCAAATATATTATTTGCCTCACTTTCAGTTTGAATCTAATTACATTTACACTACTTTTAATATCATTTGGTAACTTATTATATTTGTTTAGCGCCTTAAAAAATAATGAATCCTGACTTTTTTCATATTTTGTATGATGCAGTATAAAATTTTGTTTACCTATTTCTAGTACCATACTCGTGCACCTGGTCAAAATGCTTGATTATTTCATCAAAAAATTGCGGCATTAAACCACATTTAATTTTATGGATAAATATAAGAGCCTTCATTTTGCAAAACTCTTCAGTTTTGATCTAATTTAACGATCTTAGCATGGTGTCGAGGCTTGTATATGTATTGTACCTTAGTATGATCACATTGCGTGGTTTTGCAATATTTTCAGTCTGTTTATATCACTTTTATTTGCCAAATACAGAATTGTCCCAGCATAATGGAAATGTGGAAGAATTATGCAATTACGTATACATTGTGTCTCTTGACAGTGTTCTGTTGAATATATGTACTCATAAATTATAACCTACAGAAACCATTAAGATAAAATATCTGCTAGAGTTCTATTTATTTGCTCACCGTGGTCATTAATACTTTAACTATAATGAACAATTTTCTTAGATTTTTATAAAGTAAACGTTGTTTTCCTTAACGGTGGAAATTTTGCAATAAACAGGATCTATAAATTATAATAATAAATATGGAAACATGTAACTACACTACAGCCCCTCGGAAAAGACTAATTAATTAAAAGAAATTATTACAAAAATTAATTGAATCCGTTTTTTAATATTAACTCGTAGTATTGTAAGTGATGACGCAGGTTTATTCTTTGGTGGAGAGGATAGTACAAGCGAATTACAATGCAGTTTTGTGCTTTGTCAATAATTACAATGGGTACTATGTATAAGGCGAATATTTAACATAAAGTTTGTAATGGTTTGAAACTTGTTTGTAATGGACGCATGCACATACGCAAGCCGCGCGCACACTCACGTTTACACTCACCCTTACGCGCACACGCACACGCACACGCACATCCACACGCACACGCACACGCACAAGCACAAGCGCACGCACACCCACACACACACGCACACCACACGCACACGCACACGACACGCAAAGCACGCACAGCACAGAACAAGCACAAGCACAAGCACGCACACACACACACACACACACACGCGCACACACACACACACACACACACACACACACACACACACACACACACACACACACACACACACACACACACACACACACACACACACACATACACACACCCACACACACACACACACACACACAGCACACACACACACAACACACACTAACACAAGCACACAGCGGACAAGCAGACAGCACAAGCACAAGCACAAGCACAAGCACACGCACAAGAACAAGCAACAAGCCCAAGCACAAGCACAAGCACAAGTACAAGCACAAGCACAAGCACAAGCACAAGCACAAGCACAAGCACAAGCACAAGCACAAGCACAAGCACAAGCACAAGCACAAGCACAAGTAAAAGAACAAGAACAAGCACAAGTACAAGCACAAGCACGATCACAAGAACGATCACAAGCACAAGAACAAGCACAAGCACAAGCACACGCATAAGCATAAGAACAAGCATATGCACAAGTACAAGCACAAGCACAAGCACAAGCACAAGCACAAGCACAAGCACAAGCACAAGCACAAGCACGAGCACAAGCACAAGCACAAGCACAAGCACAAGCACAAGCACAAGACACAAGCACAAGCACAAGCACAAGCACAAGCACAAGCACAAGCACAAGCAAAGCACAAGCACAAGAACAAGCACAAGAGACAAGCACAAGCACAAGCACAAGCCAAGCACAACACAGCACAAGCACACACAAGCACAAGCACACACAGCACAAGCACAAGCACAAACAAGCACAAGCACAAGACAAACACAGCACACACAGCACACACACGCACAGCACACACACACACAACACACACACACAGCACACACACACACACAGCACAGCACACAACACACCGCACTCAGCACACAGTTCACAGCACAGCACACCGCACAGCAGCACAGTACACAGTACACAGCATACAGCACAAACGCCCGAAAACGACACGACAACACACATTTTGCATATTTATGTAAGCCTTGTTAAATTTATAGTGATTGTATTAAAAACAGTATTATACTCTGAGTGTAATTTTTATCATTGTTATATAATGAATTAGAGTTTATTAATGCGAAATTAGTTACTTTTTATTGGTGTGTAATTCATTCATTTAGGTGATTAATACAGGTAGTGAAAAACTCATTGTTGCATAATTATATTAAAGTTAATTATGCAATATCCTGTAGGGTAGCTGACTAAACACATATCTGAACACGGTGCTAAAATTACGTGTGTAATATTGGAGTCTATATATGATCAGTTATCGTTCATCTGGATCTCGTTTTTACTAGGTCATTGTAAATTTGGATGTTTCGTTTACTAGGTTACGGTAAATTTGCTATTACGTTCGCAGGTTACTGCTGGTTCCGTTTTTTTTATCTAGGTTAGAGTATCTGTATTCTGTATAAATCTTGTTTTTTAACATAGGTACGTATAATAAACGTTATTTGTCTGTATTTCAGACTACCGATAGTGACTCTATACCATAAATAAATAAGATTAAGTATTATTATTAATTTGTGCTCTATTCCTCTATACAAGACAGTAGTGACAATAGACGATTTCTATTAAAGTCTGAAATTTAAATGAGAGAGACAAAAAAACTACCCATGGTACAATTAAACAAGTATGCCTATGCGCATCTGTTCGTGATGTCATTGGATAACCGGGCTCTACAATTCGATAAAGTAATGGGCGTTTGTGTAGTCTTAGCACTTAATAAAAGTGTATGGCTTTTATCTTTGAATAATTAGATTTATATTCAAAGAAATGGATATGATAAATATTTGTTCAACCTCTGTAGTATGGAGAATTTTTTAACAGATGGTGGGCTATTTTACGAATTTTTAAAGTCCCTAGGGACTTTGCGTATTTTAAAGCTAATTGGATTCCACAAGTATGATCGCGTTCAACGAATGCTGATAACAAATGTGGTTTATCATTGTTTAAATTAAATGTATAAACATGGTTTTACTTACCTTTAATATAAAATGAACCGGTTAATTCACTAAAGATTTGTCTTTTAAACTTAATACTTTAAAATATCTACTAGTAACACTGTTTATCACTTTGAGTCTCGTTTTGCTTTAAACGCAGTAAAATCATAGACATCTTGCTATTTAAGTTATCTATGAGTAAAATATACACTTATACACTACTAAATATTAATTGTGCAACAGTTTCAGATCCAAATATTTTAAAAATTAGAAGAGCTGACCAAAAAAATATAATAGAATTAATGTTCTATTAATTAATTACAAAACAAAAGGAAATGTAAATAATATATTGTGTGAAACGTGCAACGTTTTCAAACTTGGCGGTGATTCTTGTGACATCATTGGGATAAATATGTCATTTTCGCGAACTTGGCGAATTTGCGTTCACTTATAGGCAATGAACTGCAGTAGTATACAATTTATTCCTAGACAAAAAAAGTAGATATTTTTCTTGAATGGGCTATTCTGTATATTCGTTTTTAGTTTCTTCGTTTAGTTTTTTGTAGGTGACGCTGTGCTCGCTGCTCGATTTTATCCGAGTATGTTCGATCGCCGACTGTTTCCCGTCACATTTAGTTTTGTGGTTATGTTAGTGTTTTTTAGTATTTATCTTTAACGTGGACTTCTTACAAAAGTGCATCGTGTGAATTTAAAGGTTTGTTCGTTTGTAGAAGTAATAATAAGACATTCAATGTTTTGTTATTGTAGATGGTTGCTATTTATTGTGCTGTTGAAAGTTATTGGAATTCGACAGCAAGCAAACATGTTTTTCCAAACCCAGCAAAGACCTAATTAATTTTTGTTGTGCAGCTGAATTCAAAACATTCGGGAAATATAAAAAAAATTAGCAGGTTTTTTCAATTTTTCCATAGTGTGAACATGGTTTATTAAAAATAGGTTAAAATAATGGGTTAAATTTGAGCAAATTGTATTTTAGAATTTAGTAACAAATTTAACAACTTAATACTTAATTGCACAAATGCACAAGTTAGTATAAATGTAATGACATAGATAGAAGTATTTTTGACGGGTATTGTCAAGTAGACAGATGACAAATAGAACCGAATTTACGATTGTAAAATTTTCATTTCCCATTTTTTTTAATTCAGGTACAAAGAACATTTTTTTAGTCTCATGATGATTTAATGAAATTATAAATTAGTGCATATGTCAAATAAATATTTGTTATAGTGGGTGACAAGTGCCTATTACTATTAAAAAATAATTGTTATTCAATCTGGATTTGAATAATCCGCTTTTTTACGCGACCAATCAAACTAGTGAAAGACCAACCACAAACGACGTGCAGCTAGCTGTAGAAGTGATCCCACCAATAGGATCTAAGAATCACTTAAGGGCTAGAATTTCAAAAAATGCGGGAGGTGTTCTTTTGTGTTCACTGTTTATACCTGATATATGATAGTTAGTTGACAAGGTTATGTTAGTTTTTAATTTTAATAGATTTTGTGTGATTATATTCATTATTTCCGGGATTCCTGTGATTATTCCATAGTCAAATTATTTACAACATAATAAGAGAAGGTGTACATAGCAAACTTTGCAAACTATTGTTGAAAATGTCACAGTCCGATAAACATGTGCGTTACGCCTGTGGAACGATAATTAAATCAACAATGAGTAACTTTAAGCGACACTTAAAAGTAAAACACAATATTTCCGAAAGTGGTGATTCCAAAATTAAGTCTCAATGTCTCCTGTAATAAAATTTCATTTTTAAGGCAACACTTGCAAAATGTTCACCAAATAAATAATGAAGTGGGCAGATGGATTTTAATGAATTTACAGGTAGGTATTTACTTGATCTGACGAATGTATACCTATCAAGTGCTTGAAGAATTTATACATGGTAGGCAAAAGAAGAGATTAAACTAAAATTGTCGTGTTGTGCAGCTGTAAATAGGGCAACTTATTTCTTCTACAATAGGAGTGGAAAGTAGAGACCTCTCAAGCCTGAAGATCAAAAACGTATGCTTAAGTCTCATGGGTCATGTAAAATAAATTCTACATGCACATCATCTCTAGTGTTGAAGCAAGATAATAACAAATCTAAAATGATACCATTAAAAGTTCAATTGCCTCACAGTTGCTTCAAGGTAACGAGTATGATGCACAATTTTACAAAGTCTGAATAAGTTTCTGTTAGTGATAATCTTTGCAACTACATCAACAAAATTATTTTATTTTATGAAACAATATATTTCAGGCATTCCGGCATTGGAAATTTGAGATAAAATCAGAAATAGTGTAGACAACACTATTGATCGAGTTCACCTGACAACAGATAAAGATATCCACAACATTTCCCAAATGTACAGCCTATATGACAAGTCAATTAAAAATAAAAATGATTGTATGAGTGTTGCCATGTGGATTGAAGAAAATTCTCAAGGTGCAAATAGTACTTGTATTTTGTATGAAATGCCTTCAACCGTAGGATCTATAAAAACAGAAGATTTTTTGTTGGGTATAATGGCGAATGCACAATGTGAAATGGTAAGGAAGTTTGGAAATAATGGAATTGTGTGTATGGATTCCACACATGGTACAAATCCATACGATTTTCATTTGATCACGATACTCATAGTTGATTACTTTAGGGAGGGATTCCCTGCTGCCTTTTTTATTTCAAATCGGGCAGATTATGTGTCGTTAAAGCATTTCATAAATGCTGTAAAGGAAAAATCAGGGAGCATTAAAAAAAAACGTTCATGACTGGTGATGCTGAACAATGTTATAGTGCTTGGAGCTCAGTTATGGACATTTCTCAAACAATAAGGTTATTGTGCACCTGGCACATTGACAGAGTGTGGAGAATCAAAATCAGTATAGTAAAAAATAAGGTCCAACAAGAACAGGTAGTTCTGATATTTGATTATTCTTCTGTAGAATAAACTTTTTTATAGATATATAAAACCTTATGTGTACTACGCCAGGAGCCTAATTTGGATGCATTTCAGACATACTTTGAGTCACTTCTTACATGGATTCAAAATGATGAAGAGCTCATGGGAATTTAGAATTTATTTTAACACCTACTACGTACCGAGATGCCATTTATGGGCACTATGTTACAGAGGGGATTGCTCTATTAACACAAACATGTATTTAGAGTCAATGCACAAAGTTCTTAAGTACATTTAATTGAATGGTAAGCATTATATATTGTCCGTTTTGAATACGATTTTATCATCTAATGTAAAGTATAGAAACATCTTTCAGGTAAAATTTGCAAAAGACTGGATAAAACAATCCATGTACTATTGAGATATGTACGAGACAAACAATCGGGAAATGGGGAAAGTTACTTACAAGCAACAAAGAATTAATCGAACCCATTTCAGTGCTGTAAGTCCTACTACTATCCTTATTACAGCTGAAGAAGGTTACTGGATGGTTCAGTCAGACCATAACATCTACAAAATCATCAAAAATAGACTTGTTGATACCGATGTTTGCCAACTTATTTGCCCCAATTGCACAGTATGTGTTCATGTTTACAGCTGCAACTGCATGGACTATGTCATTCAATCTAATATGTGCTAACATATGCACAAACTATGCATAAATGGAGCTCATGTATGACAAACCAATAAATGATACTGGTGAACATAATATTGTAAAGATCCAGCTTAACTTTACTAAAATTTTTGTAATTAATTATTTTTTTAATTTCCCTACAGCAATCAAGTTGGATAAAGTTGCATAATATTAAAACCAATTTCAAAAGATTGCACGATATTGCATTACAAATAATTAATTTTATTCCCCTCCGACGTAGATATCAAAAAGCATCAAATGCTCTTACGTCAGAGAACCCTCAGCCAATCACAGCCAGAGGACCCCTGCATAGAAGCCGGACCCACCCACCGCGAATTATCTATAAAGACCGCGGCGCTACCGGAAGAAATTCACCGAGCTGGTAGTGTAGTGACACGACCTGCTTAGCATTCGGGAGGTAATGGGTTCGATTCCCGTTATCGTCTACCTTGTATGAGGTTTTTCAGGGGGTTTTCCTCATACACATGTATCGGCATGGTCACTGCGTATATGCACACCATGTGCGGCTACTTAGGCGAATGCTGGGGTAGTACTTTCCCCCTCAGAACCCTAACTCAGAACCCTAACTCCGTTCCTTCCAAACCTATCCTGACCACATCTATCCTTAATCCCACCATGCATATATACGTAATGTATGTATGTATGCTGGGAATCCATGATTGTGGCTGAAGGAGCTAGGGAAGCTCGAGCAGCCCGCCCTCCCTCTTGTGAAGAGAATGAAATACGTTGCCCTTTTCCTTTTTTTCGGAAGAAATTCTACTCCACTCTCCTCTCTCTAGTCGCCACTCTCGCGTCTCCAGCATCTAGAATCTAGAACCGAGATCCAGATCGCGCGCGCCTGCCGTACTCGGTTTCGTTGTGTACGCCGCCTACCTGTCGATTGCCGCATCCGTTCATCCTGAACCGTTGTGTATCTTTAGTGGCGTTACTTCGCCGCCGTCACCGGTAAATCAGCGGCATACAATCAAGCTGCTGGTTGAGATACACTAAGGTTAACAGCACGTAAGTTTTATTGCACCACTTTTCTTAAACATTACACCAGATACCCAGAGAAACGACAGGCTGCAGAGCCCGGAAGTTATCTCACCGTTCCAGTACACACACCAGAAGTACACGACAGGCTGTAAAGTCTGAAGTCACCTTCTGCAAACATACACACTAGAAGTCACTATAGGCTGTAAAGCCTAAAGTGACCTACTGCAAACATACACCCACTAGAAGTCAGGACAGATTGTAAAGCCTGAAGTCACCTTCTGCAACCATACACACAAACCAGGACCTTGCTACTGCGGTCTAACGCCCTGAAATCAACTTCCATTTACTCCAACGGGAAGAAGGGTATTCACTCCAATTCTACCGCTCCCCGGGAGATCCCTTTATACAGCAGTCGACGAGCTGGACCCAGAATCTTATAAACGGCCTTCCATTAAACATATATTACACCTACAATACACCTACAATACACCAACCAGATCCTGAAAAAATTAGCAATACGAACAAGCGATGCCAAGACCTGGAGATAATCTCAATACCAGAAGCCGTATTCTTAGAGATCCTCAAGTTAAATAAAGACAAACCCGCGGTGCGTTTACGTAATAAATTGCATCAAAAGTGTTCCAGCGTCTCGTGAACCGACTACAATTTGTTAGATATTCTTTAAATAATATTTCTTAATAAAAGAAATGATAAGATAAACATTCCTGTATCGCGGGTATATTTTCACGCAACTAAAAACTATCCACTATTTCGTTCCTGAAGGCCTGACTAATTTACCAGCATCAGAATAAGTTACGAACATTATACGTGTAAATTCTATCATTTTAACCCGAGAAGAATCGTGTACTTAAGACACCTGCATTCCGTCTGAAACAATTCACAGAATTCTTTAATTTAGTTCACGCAGTCCTAAAAGATCGCGTAAACCCGCCTCAGATTAATTCGTTTGCAACAATTAATAATAGAAGCAATTTTAATAATAACTAACATAAATAAGTTCGTGATAAACTCAGTCTTCCCTGTATCTAATACGTAGAGTAAGTTTCGTTTATAAGAAAGTTATACGCGTTTAACAATAGCAGACGTTTTCTAATAATAAAGAATTAATGCGTCTTATTGCCAGGCATAAATAAATGTTATGTATTAATCAATGTAAATACGTTCTCAATTATTTAAGAAATCCTGAGACCATCCTGATCAGTTACAGTAAATAATCAAACGAGTACGAACAATTTGCATTCAGAAACGTATAAAGATTAACCTGTCCTTTGTGAAGAATTCCAAGTACTAAATTCACATCTATTCAGTCTGAAAGCCAAATCACATATAAGAATGGTCATGCGCACCAAGGTTACTTTAAATTATTGATTTTTCTCTTTGACCTGCTTACAAACACCAGTGCGATCGTTGTCCCCTGCTTATGTAATACGGAGAATATTACACAACGACACCTGATGAATACCATGCTACCGTTTACAGAGCCGACCTAAGCGTTCGTAATAAATAAAAAAAAAATCGTAATTATCAGGATTTTTTGTCATAACACACTAGCAATGGAACCACAATAATTTATATTTCCACAGAAACGTCTCAGGAGCCAATAATTCCACCAATACCATCCACGGGGGACCAACCAAAACGGACGCTACCAGGAAGGACACTCCGGTTAACCTGATAATAAGATTTTCCTTGTTGGTAATTTAATTCACCTAGTTTAGTATCTGATTATTTAGTTTTATAGAAGAAATAGGTAATATACGTTTAAAACAATTTATTGTAATTATTCAAAGTGTACAGTGTTAAGCACCAAAATACGAACCACTCCCGTCTTGTTAAGGCAAGACACGATTTGAGCTAGACCGAGGCAAATTAAAATAAACCATTTTAATTATTGTAAGCTAAGTGGCTTACAATATTAATTGTGAAGATAAGAAAAATGAATTGAGCATGCATTTAAAAACACTAAGTGATAGTAACCCGCAAGCAAACACATTAATTGATTCAATTTCTAAGAATTTAGGTATTCTTTCAAACTTTAATTGGACTTCCTTGTGCACTACTGGAGAAACAAATTTGTTACAAAAAGCAAATGATCATCTACGTTCTGTAGTAAATTTGGTTTCACAGGTAACCAATGGCCCCACACTTAACACATCAAAAATACAAAGGCCAGTAAATAAAAATTTTGAAACTCAACAGATGTAATTGTTCAATTCATTTTTTATGCATTTTATTAATCCGTTTATTATTAGATTTCATTCCACAAAAAAGAAAAAGAAAACTATGCATCTATTAACAAAACCTACATCAATTGAAGTACAGAAAATAAAAGAAGAATTGGAAATGCAAAATGATATTTGAAAAATAAGCAAAATGTTAAATTTAAATGTGTATAGTTTCAAAATTAATTAATTAATTGGTTATTGATCTAAAATTGTAGTATAGAACGTTTATTTTCTATATGTGTTAAAAATTATTGCTAGATAAGTTAGTTCACTATAATGTTATTTTGTTGGGTGATTTTAATGTTCGTTTCGGTAACGACACCCAATGGTTATATTCAAACGGTTTTCACTCCCAACAAGGTATGGAAATCATTTGGATAGATTTTGATCAATTTTTCCAAAAACGGTTATTCTATAAATACTGTTAATTTAAGTTTATCTGACCATCTAGGTCTACAGTTAACACATCAAAACCTCATAGGACCCAAAACGATTCTTATGTAACTATATCATTCCGTCTGTTAACAATATCGGGAATGAATAAACCTTTGTCCAAATTTACAAATTGTAATTGGGGTTTTATGTTTCAAAAAATTGTGTAGATTATAATACTCAATTCACTAATCTTGTTGATATAGTTTGTCAAACTTATTCTGATTCTTTTCCTATTGTTCGATTGAAAAAAGTAAGGTTTCACTCTTGTAAAATGATTTACGCCAAATTTACGTAAATTAAGGGAAAACCTTCAAATAATTATTGATTTTTACAATAAATTTCCTTATAAGAACTTATTAGAAATTAAAAAACAACTAGCAACAGTGTACAAGAAGGATATTAAGCTAGTGAAAACTAGAGCTAATTTTAGCCAATGGGTACTTATTCAACACTGGTAAGAAGAAGAAGTGATTGTTTGCATTAAGTTTTGCTGTTTTTCTGATGTTATATATATATATATATATATATATATATATATATATATATATACATATATACAGAATAAAAGTGTATTGTCACAAACCATTGTTTTTGCAGGAGAACTATTTGAAAATTTAGGTGTGCGATTTTGTTAATTTCTGAAATTAAAAAGAGCCTGTGGAGGTTATTGCTTTTCATACACACAGTACTACAGATTAATAAAGCCCGAACAATGCTTAAAATTACGGATTCCCATATATCCCGGAATTCTTTTCAATAAGACTCTCTGCATCCTTTGTCGTAACAGGTTTGGAAAATACCTGATTTTTAATGTCACCCCAAACACCAAAATCTAGAGGAGCCAAATCAGGAGAGCGAGCTGGCCAACGAAACGGACCCTGATTGGCTATCGATCTATCATCAAACATGTCGTAAAGATGCTGAACAACAGGCCCAAAGTTATGAGGAGGTGCTCCATCTTGCTGATACCAAGCTGAAGCCGCCTCTCTATTTCTTAAAGTATGTAACGCCGGTCGTATGGCTTCTTCTAAAATGTGGCAATATCTTGTACCATTTAAATTTTCATCATAAAATTTTAATGCTAAAATTTTATCGTCTTTTATTGCACAAAAAACATTGAAACTTCAACTATCTTGGAAATAATTCTCTACTAACGTGTGGATTTTCATTAGACCAAAAATGGGAATTCTGTCGATTAAATAATCCATTTTTGCAAAACTTTGCTTCATCACACCATATAACTTTTTTTATGAAGTTTTCATCCTCTTGGGTCCTCATTAAAAACCATTCACAGAATTCTACCCTTCAAGGAAGATCACCTAATTGTAAGTGTTACACCAAATGATATGAAAATGCTTTCCATTTGTGTTTTATTTTTAATGCGATGAATTGTTCTCGTCGACAAAGTAAGATCTCTCTCACAATCTCTAATGGAGGCATTTGGAGAGGCCGTAAAATAACCCAAAACATTAATTTCGTTTATGACTGCCCACTAGTGGTTTATTTTTATTAATTTTTGTCTTAAATTGACCAAACTGACGGCAGTTTTTAATTACAATATCACCAGTTGCATTTGATCGATTTGGATATCTTTCTGCAAAAACACAGCAAATCCGTTCAACAACTCGCCGTAAATAATAATAAGATTTAAAAAATCATCATTAATAAATCCTACATTTGCCATTATTTACTATGAAATACAAACTGGTAAAGAAAACTGTCAAAACAGCATAAACAATTAACGTTCTAACTATCAAATCTTTGACAGCCTTTACTAATGTTGAAATAATTAAGTGTTGTTATGTTTTAACTAAGATAATGAAATATCTCAAAAGTGGTTGGATTTAGGTATAGGGAATACTGATACCAAAACGAATTGGCTTAAAAAAATACAGCGGAAAATGTAATAAAATACAGGGTGTTCTATTTAAAGTAAGCAACTTATAAATGATTTAAATTGTGCATGTTGGCGGCTAAGTTTAAAACACCCTGTATGAAATATCAATGAGATGGATCTATGTAGTTAACGAGCAAGCGCTTGTTGTTTATTGGTTACAATTTCACGTCACTAGCTTCGTTATTAATGGAGATATCGTTATTCAATGTGGACTAGGATTTTTTCAAAAGTTTTAAGAAAATCGAAATATCTCGAAAATACTTCATTTTTGGTATAGGACATCGTGCACAAATTTTATCTAGAATTTCATGTAAAATTCGAGAATAAAATAAAAAATATTAGGTTCCATTTAAAATAACAAAGTTGACGTCTACTTCCGGTATAACCGGAAGTGCCAGATTTAGGACAATATTATATTTGAACTCAGCGTCATCCAAAACCTACAGCTTCGTAATTTCAGATTTTGAACATAACTGTATCCGTCATTACCTTTAATCAAAACTCTTCGTGCCACACCCTGTATAGCATTAGCATTAGCAGGCCCTGATTATTGGAACAATAAACAAAAACTTATAATAATTAAATGATCATTTGCTAAGCGCTTGTCAAGACCTGTCAGTTGTAAAATTTATATTCTTTGCGTAGTATTGTACAATGGCTGAAAATATAGAGAACAATGAAAACTCCTGTGAGGCTTCCCAACTGTTTGTTTGAATACTTAATTATCTTTTAACGTATGTGGATCTATTTTTTATTTAAATATCATTTGCATTTATAAATATCCAGAAAGAAGGCAATCTTGTCCTTTAATGTTTTTTCGAATAAAAAGAAAGTTGGTAGAACATGGATCATTTATCCAAGGCCTACTTTCCCCAACACGATCCATTTATGAAAAAGTAGATGCTTATTTAAACATATTTCAAATCAAAAATTATTATTAATTTTATTAAATACATAAATAAAAAGTTTACCTCGAGTAGGATTCGAACCTACGACCTGTACTTTGCTAATAATATTTCAAATCAGTTTAAGAAATGTGTTTGGAAAAAAGAACTTGTAAAAAATTTGACCTTAATGTGTAAACATTTAATCACACCACCGGATATTTGTGAAATAGAAAATCACAACGATTTCTTTATTGATTTGCTGTTACGAACAAAAATTGATAAGGAATATAAGTGGTCTTTAATGAAAAAGCATTCTGCAAATTCAAAATTAAAAATTATGCAACAAAGATTTTGCATCTTAGAAACGCCACTGGCAGTTTTTAAAATTCTTTCATTTAGAATTTTAGATAATGTTTTACAAAGTTGGAAAATTGATCATTAGCCCACAAGACCTGAATTTTAGTCATATCGGATTTTAAATATGGTAATCCCCCATTTTTGATCCGCCATTTTGAATTTTTTTATTTTGACAAATGATTTACACTTAGCGATCTTAAAAACCCCCAATAACCGACATTCAAAAAAATCCGTTGATAAATTAAATAAACACGATAATCCCCCTTTCGATCCGCCATTTTGAATTTTTTAATTTTGACAAATGGTTTATTATTAGGGATCTTAAAAACCCCCAATGCTGGACTTTCATAAAAATCGGTTGATAAATTAAAAAATGCAAAATTTTGCACCCTAAAAACGGTGGTTTGAAATTATATAAAAAAGTATAAGTTTGTCATTTTAATTATGTAGCTTTTTAAAATTTGAAGCAATGAATTTTTTTAGTTTTCTGATCCTCTAAAAATGCCCCGCCACTGGTTGGATTTTGATCATTAACGAACTTGACCTAGATTTTATGGCAAAGAATTTTGGTAACAAATTTCATATGGATAGCTTTAATGGTTCAAAAGATATTCAACACAAACAGGCTCTAAATTTTTTCGTTCTACAAATGGCTTTTTTAATCGATAACTTTAATGATTCAAAGACGCACGCACGCACGCACGCACTCACGCACACTCACGCACACTCACGCACACCACGCACACTCACGTCACACACTCACGCAACGACTCACGCACACTCACGCACACTCACGCACACTCACGCACACTCACGCACAACGACACTCACGCACACTCACGCAATCACGCACACTCACGCACACTCACGCACACTCACGCACACTCACGACACAACGCACACTCACGCACACTCACGCACACTCACGCACACTCACGCACACTCACGCACACTCACGCACACTCACGCACACTCACGCACACTCACGCACACTCACGCACACTCACGCACACTCACGCACACACACGCACACACACGCACACACACGCACACACACGCACACACACGCACACACACGCACACTCACGCACACTCACGCACACTCACGCACATCTCACGCACATCACGCACACTCACGCACACTCACGCACACTCACGCACACTCACGCACACTCACGCACACTCTCGCACACTCACGACACTACGCACACTCTCGCACACTCTCGCACACTCTCGCACACTCACGCACACTCACGCACACTCACGCACACTCACGCACACTCACGCACACTCACGCACACTCACGCACACTCACGCACACTCACGCACACTCACGCACACTCACGCACACTCACGCCGCACACTCACGCACACCACGCACACTCACGCACACCACGCACATACGCACATCACGCACACTCACGCACACTCACGCACACTCACGCACACCACGACACACTCACGCACACTCACGCACACTCACGCATCACGCACACTCACGCACAACGCACACCACGCACACTCACGCACACTCACGCACACTCACGCACACTCACGCACACTACGCACACTCACGCACACCACGCACACCACGCACACTACGCACACCCACGCACACCCACGCACACACGCACACCCACGCACACCACGCACATACGCACACCACACTACGCACATCACACTCACGCACACCAACACACTCACAACACACGCAACCACGCACACTACGCCACCCCACCACTACGCACAACATACGCACACCACGACACCACGCAACGCAACAACGCAACCAACACGCAACGCAAACCAACGCAACACCACGCAAACACATACGTACACGACAACGTACAACCCCATACGACAACGACATACGCCCAATACGCACACACGCACAAGCATAGACAAATCACTACGCATACGACAACGACAACGTACACCAAACGCACATACGACAACTAACATACACATACGCATAACATAACACCAACGCACAGCATCATACCATACGAACAGCCACATACACCACAACGCCGCATACGCACCACGCCAACACACACCAACCACACACGCGCACAGCCAACGCCCACAGCACACACACACAGCCACACCAACCACACACAACGCACAACGACAACCCGCAACGCAACGAACCGCAACGCGCAACCGCAACGCGCCCGCACGCCCACGCAACGCACGCGACAGGCGCAACCGCGCAACGCCACGCAACGCCGCCACACGCACGCGCAACGGCGCAACGTACACCGCCACACACGCCACACGCCACACGGCCCACAACGCCACAACGCACACACGCACCACACACCCACGCACAACCGCACCGCCACCGCCACCGCCACGCACCACGCACCAACGACCACGCCCAAACGCACCACGCACACGCGCACCAACGCCCAACCACACGCCGCACACGCGCACCACGCAACGCGCACCCGCACCACCGCACCACGCACCAACCACCAACCACGCACCGCACGCACGCACGCACGCACGCACGCACGCACGCACGCACGCGCACGCACGCACGCACCACGCACGCACGCACGCACGCACCACGCACGCACGCACGCACGCACCACGCACCACGCACCACGCACCGCACGCACGCACGCACGACGCACCACGCACCGCACCACGCACGCACGCACCACGCACCACGCACCACGCACCACGCACCACGCACGCACCACGCACGCACGCACGCACGCACGCACGCACGCACGCACGCACCACGCACACGCACCACGCACGCACGCACGCACGCACCACGCACGCACGCACGACGCACGCACGACCACCACGCACGCACGCACGCACGCACGCACGCACGCACGCACGCACGCACGCACGCACGCACGCACGCACGCACGCACGCACCACGCACCACGCACCACGCCCACGCACCACGCCCAAACGCACCACGCACCACGCACCACGCACCACGCACCACGCACCGCACGCACCACGCACCACGCACCACGCACGCACCACGCACCACCCCACGCACCACGCACCACGCACCACGCACCACGCACCACGCACCACGCACGCACGCACGCACCACCACCACGCACCACCACGCACCGCACGCACGCACGCACGCACGCACGACGCACGCACGCACGCACGCACGCACGCACGCACGCACGCACGCACGCACGCACGCACGCACGCACGCACGCACGCACCACGCACGCCGCACGCACGCCGCACGCACGCCGCACGCACGCACGCACGCACCACGCACCACGCACGCACGCACGCACGCCGCACCACGCCGCACGCACCACGCACCACGCACCACGCACCACGCACCACGCACCACGCCCACGCACCACGCCGCACCCCCACCACCACCACGCACGCCGCACGCCACGCACGCACGCACGCACGCACGCACGCACGCACGCACGCACGCACGCACGCACGCACGCACGCACGCACGCACGCACGCACGCACGCACGCACGCACGCACGCACGCACGCACGCACGCCACGCACGCCGCAGCACGCACGCCGCACGCACGACGCACGCCACCACGCACGCACCACGCCCACGCACCACGCCCGCAACGCACGCACCACGACGCAACGCACCGCACGCACCACGCACCGCACCACGCACCACGCACACGCACCACGCAAACCACCACCACGCACGCACGCACCACCACGCACCACCACGCACGCACCACCACCACGCACGCACCACGCCGCACGCACGCCGCACGCACGCACGCGCACGCACGCACGCACGCCGCACGCACGCACGCACGCACGCCCACGCACGCACGCACGCACGCCGCACGCACGCACGCACGCACGCACGCACGCACGCACCACGCACGCACGCACGCACGCACGCACGCACGCACGCACGCACGCACGCACCACGCACGCACGCACGCACGCACG
>JARFJB010001756.1:235000-272500 GCA_036346205.1 Vesta saturnalis
TTAGTAAACATTTACAATAAAAAGAATTTTATGGACACCAAATATAATTATGATTTTCACACCCCGATTAAAAACTGGATACATCCTGGTAAATTACCAAAAATAAATACTGATGTTGAAAATTCAAATCATGTTTATGACATCTACACCGATGGAAGTAAAATAAACAATAAGGTTGGCTGGCAGTAGTAATTTGCAAAAATAATGAACTATTCTGCACATACAATTATAAATTAGACAATAATTGTTCAAATAACCAGGCCGAAAGTTTAGCTGTATTAAAATCATTATTAAAAATTAAAAGCATTAATGTAATTGAAAATGAAAATCGGCTCTTATATCAACAGATAGCGAGATAACTATAAAATGTTTGGAAAATTGAATGTACATTATAATATTATTGATAAAATTAGAAAACTAGTTATCAAAATGGAAGAAGAAGGATGGAAAATTCATTTTAAATGGATAAAATCTCATTCAGGTATCAAATTTAATGAACTTGCAGACATTTTGGCAAAAGAAGCAACAAATTTTAGTGAAAATAGTATAATTTATGACAAAATACCAGAAAGTGAAATTAAAAAAGAATTGCAAAACTTAAGTTTACAAAAGTGGCAAAATCTATGGAATATTACAAAAAAAGGTTCAGAAACTAAGTTGTTTTTTCCATCAATATATGAAAGATTAAAATTAAAATTTCGAATAAATCCAACACAAACAATGATATTTACAGGACACGGTAAATTAAGAAATTACCTACATAAATACAAAATACTTGATAATCCCAAATGTGTTTGTGATAATCAATCGGAACAATCAATTGATCATTTAATATATGACTGTAAATTGTTAAATAAATCAAGGAAGAACTTAAAATATAAAATTCTTTTAAAAGGAGATGTCTGGCCAACAAATAGAAATTTATTAATAAGTAAATATTTCCAATTATTTCTAATATTTATAAATAATATTAATTTTGAAGAATTATAAATTATGTTTTCGTAGATCTTATTAGTTAAAAATATGTATTATTCTAAACAATTATAAATAGTTATATAAGAATTAGTATAAGATACAAATTGAGATATTATTTGTTAATTAATTAATTCTAAGATGCATGTAGTATTACAACTATGTACTGTAATGGAGCATGCTGAAAATAAAGATTATTAAATTAAAAAAAAAAAAAAAAACACACACACACACGCACACACACCGCACGCCCGCACGCCCGCACGCCCGCACGTCCGCACGCCCGCCCGCCCGCACGCCCGCACGCCTGCACGCCCGCACGCCCGCCCGCCCGCCCGCCCGACCGCCCGCCCGCCCGCCCGCCCGCCCGCCCGCCCGCCCGCCCGCCCGCCCGCCCACATACTTGTTTTTATTCTTTAACGAAAATAGCACTCTCCCCAATAAATAATATGACTGTTTAAAAACTTCGTTCAGATTGGTGTTATGTTCATCCACTTCCATTTCTCCGAACAATAAAATTTCCATGTCATCCTGATGATCTTTCGTGTGATGTTGATCTTTACAATAAGTGATTAAGTATGTTCTACTGTCAGTGAAATAATTACTGCGAACAACTTGACACTCATATTGTGATAAGGTTATTAACCGCAAGGCAACTTTAAAATCACGTGAACCTGGTGTCCTAGTGTTCAACAGCAGATCACTTAAAATAAATTTTCATGGGCATCTTGAGTTTGTAAATACCCTTCCTGTATGCCAACAAAGTTTGGGTTACCAACAAAACCCCAGTCTGAAATGGTTTCCAGTCTGCTTTATCAACAGTCATATTATGCATAATGTCCATGAACTGTTTCAAAAAATTGATGGTTTCTCCAGACTTCAGCATTAGGTATTATAAGACAATCCTAGCTTACTAGATCGTGTACTTATAATGCTGAACCACACATATTTGTTTACTAAACCATGCCGCTGTTTCATATCTGGTAGGAAGACTGCCTTTTGAAATGTGGTAACTAATGGCACCAGCAGTGTCATGAAAAACCCCGCTGAAACCTGTATTCCTTTAGCCGATATCCCATTTTTATCTCATCGTGAGAACTAAGTTCAAACACACGCTTTATGGCCGCAATTTCTCTGTACTGCGAAGGTAATTTGTATTTCTCCATAATTGTAGTCGAAATGGTGAATTGTTTATGACGCACCAAACTTGTAACAATATTTTTGAATACATGCACTGGATTAGGCAGTAGTTTTTTATATTTTCATGATGGCCAGCAGTAATATTAAGCTAACATAAAGGCTAAGGCATGTGTAGCCAGTTTGCAGAACTATCCTTATTCCCTCCAAGCATCATGGTGGGTCTCCCTACCACTGTCTATTTAATTATCATATTGTAGACCAGGTTTTATTGCCAGTTCATCCAACAACAGGGAAGCATGCTTTTCTTGATCTTTAAACGCATTTACCTAAATTCAAATTACACATTACAGAATTGTATAAGATTAAATTATAATATATGGCTTTTACTTTTAATTGAAGAAGTTTAAATATATCTTCTAATACACTTGCATGAAATGTACAATTCTGAATTCTATGCTGCAATGTACCAATACCAGGAAGAGGGTATTGTTGCCTTCAAAGTTCTGCATAGCATTTTGCACCATAAACCATATACAATCTGAGAGCTCTCTGTACAGTTTCATCAGACCATTGATGTCCTAGTTGGTTCTTGTATTTTAACATATGTATTTGATGACTAATAAAAACTGCTGCAAACTCTTCTTCAACCTGCCGTAGTTGGGTTTTTAACAGAAGAATATGTGCTTCAGTAGCTCATACTTTCTGCTGCAGTCTTAGGAATTGCAAGTTGTTGGGATACAGATCTTCATCATTACTGGCTTATGGGCCTTCTGCAATACACAATTATTAACAGTTAAATAGTACCCTATATTCATTTATAATTTGTGATAATTATATACCTAACAGGCTTGTTTTAACAGTTTAAAAACTGTTAATAATTTGTAGCACACATACCTATTATCATAACACTACAATATTTTTGTACATCATGATTAAATAAATTGTAATAAAAGCAATCCTACCCCTGGAAATTTTATAATTCATTTTGATGGAATTGCCACATTTGCAGTAATATCCTGCTAGTAAGTATTGTACTGGTTAAATAATTAAAAATAAATCTAATTTAATAATTCTTATTTTCTCTTAATAATAAAATTTATGCTGCACCGAACTAGCTCAATTTATCTCAATTGGGGATAGGGTTCATTAGCTTTAACGCTTATTGTTGGCAAATAAAATAAAATAATTTAATCATTGAAGTTATTTTAATTTCGTTAAAATGTAATTGTGAAATCATGGAAAATCTTATTTTTAACATGTTCTTTGTTAAATAAATTGTAAATTATAAACATTGGTTGGTATATGAAACAGACCTTAGTTAAACCTGCACAATAATGCATGCGTAGCGTCCTAACTGAATTAAGCAAAATGCAGCCTGTCAAAAATGTCAATAAACGATTTAAAACATGTGAGTTGAATTCTGTTTTGTTCAAAATAAAATGATAATGTTGATAATAACACCAGTTTATTTACCTTACAGATATTTATACCATGTTGTCGCACAAACATTTACACATAAACATAAACATAAATACAGGAAATCAAACGAATAATCAATGCAATAAATGGGTTATGAAAATCAAATTTCACTCACATCTGTTACTGCATTTTCCCAAGGATGTTTTCATTTGGCTGGTTCCATATTTGAATATTGTACGTAGACTTCTTCCCATGTGTAGCCGATGATACTGCTTTGCTGTTCACAATGGTGCTGCATAAATTTCCATAATTCATCCAAATCCAATTTGTTGATGAACGACTTTTCTTCGTGGTAAATGTGATGTAACGTAATATTGCTTATATATTTTCAATTAAGCACTTTATTTTAAATCGTATGTTTATATGTTGGTTTAAATGTTTACAAAATTTTTCGATATTAAATTTATATTTTATTTTCATATAAATTTTAATTAATTTCACTTTTATTTTAGATCCCGTTATGGAATTTAGTTTATTAACACTATGCGTCAAAGAAAATAAACATCAAATCCAAATAACTAAATAATTTTATTAACATTAAGGAAAAAAAACACATCAACCGATATTTGAACACGAATTCAAATCGACAAAATTTTATTATAATCAACAATTTATATCGGTAACCTAATTCTTAAATTTAGTTATAGGTTAAAACAATTGTTTCTGAGGTCTCGACTCTTTATTGATCGCGTTTCAAAATCCGATAATATAAACGTAACTTATAACTTACATGTTAACACCAACACTAACACTTTGACTTGTTAGTCATAAAAATTTAAAGAAGCAAGAGCACAAAAGTAAGAGAGTGAGAAATCAGGAGCAATTCCTTTTATACATTTCTCTTAGCTACTAAAATTTCAACTTTTTCTGTACCATACACACAAAAGATCCAAGCATCTGATTGGTCTAAACAAAATTGTTAACTTAACTAAAGTACAAATTATTCTATAACCTTTTTAAAATAAGTCGGATTTACTTTTTGAAAACAGATTGGAATCAGGGCAAAATTCCGCTTTGGAATTTGACAATTTATAATCTAATTTTACTTATATCTAAGAAATTCTATATTTTACACCTAAACTAAGTACATATTCGTAATCTACATGAAAAACTGTATCAGAATACATTTATCTCAAACCATATAACTTAATTTTAGCAGAAATTCCTTTTTCATATTATAATTTTAGATAGTTAATCCCACTTTTCTAATTTTAGGTTCATATAACTTGTACATTGTAAATTTCTTTATGAAAACGAGGGAAACCTTCTATTAATTGCTTTATAATTTACTTTAAGCTTAAATTATCCTAACAAAACTATAAATTTGCAAAATTCTTAAAATTAATACTTAACCTAATTTATTACAATTTTACTCATAACTTGCGTTTAAAACGTCCAAATCACTTGAAATGTTACTTTATGAAGTTTTTATAAGTGTCTTTAACATTAACACTGTTTACTTTCACTCTATAGTCTAAAACTTTGTCAATTCAGAAAGCCATATTGTTTAACACATTTATGTAAATATTATACACAAAATGTAATTTTATATAAAATATCTCATTGTAGACATGTTGTTCATGTTCAGTTAATGCACTAACACTTCTCCTGCACTTTTTGTACGCTTTGTCTGTAAATTATAACTATACAGAGTTCGTATCATAACCCTTTCTTAAAGGTTATATAGTTCCTGCATTGTAACTTAATCTATACATGTTCTACATATTATTATTAACCTACTTCATGTGATTAATATCGGCAAGGTTTCTAAATTGCTTAAATAATTTGAATAAACTGTAAATTTACTGAAATCTGTTCTACGAAACAAATCGTACTCACAAACATCAATCGTTCTGACTGTCCTCACATGCTACTGGTATAGCTCATTACTTTTCATGAATAAACAAACTTGTGCAAATTCCACAAAGCCTGTTTCGTTAAATCAACACCATATTCTCTCACTCGTCTACTAATTTACTTATTAAAACGCAGTGTATACATTCTCCAATCTATTTAAATTTGCCCACTATAAAGAATATAAGCTTGTTAACTCTACCCCTGTATTAATCTTATGTCTAACCATCTCAATATATACAAAAGATTAAAATAAACAACTGTACTTACCTGATAACACACTTGGATGGTGTGATGATCTGCTGAATTTCTTTAGGATTATGGACATTATGTGACCTGTAAATTTTCATATAATAATGGTTTTTAAATATACAAACCATCATCAGATATTTTTCTTCTACGATTTCCATTGTTAAGTTGTTAAACAGTAACTGTCGGAACATCACTTTTTTCAACAACTTTTTTGTCATTTTGGTCAAGTCCATATTATGTATCATCAAAGTGTGTCTGCAATTTGTACTAATTTAGTAAGGTCACGTTAAGGGCTTGAAACCCCTAAAACCTTTAGCTGTCATGATGAAGAAACTTCCTTTGGGTTCCCGTTACTTTGAAGTGTTTGCAATGTTGTATTGTCAAAATATTTCAGTTTTAGACAAACTAATGTCGGTTAAATGAGCTTTTCTGATGATGTGACATGTGGCCTTTTTAGGAACACCATGTACCAAATAAGCCCATGCATGAAAAAATGCAAGAAAAACTATAAACAGAATTTTAATTTTTTTTAATAAGCATGTTTATTTATTATTAACTACAGGCTGGACAGATAAATGTATGCTTAGCTTCTCTGGTCAAGCCGACGCATTCCTCATGGACATACCTTAGACATAAGGAACATAGGCGCATGCTCAGCTGTGCATCTCGTTGGCAAATAAAACAAAACCAACTTTCTTCCTTCTTTTTCTTTACCTGCATGGCTCTTTGTTTCTTCTTGGAAGGTTGCTTGTTAAATAGTGATTTTAGTACAACTTGAGCAGTTAAATTCAAGGCCTTGCATCTTCTTTTATTCGATGTTTTAATCACAGGAGTTGGAAGTAATTCATTGAAGGTGCGGTTACTGGATACTGCATCAATATTATTTTCAGTGTTGGGGTTGAAGTGCACATGGTAGGATAAAGAAAAAGAAGTTGAGAGCTGCGGTGTAGAGCTTCCAAATTTCGAACATTGAGGCTAAGATGATGAATGTTGAATCGGTGAGTATGGCTCTGGTGGTGGTGTAGCATAGTCGACCTCTCGAACAAGGATGCTGCGGCGTTGAATTCTATTCTGCAAAAGAGGTTTGCCAAAGTCACATCATCGCTGTCTTCGGACTCATTATCTACTATTGAAGAGTCATGCAAGGTATAATCAGAATCATCAAATTCGCTGCTGAATTCTTCATTTCCAACTTGTGTCTTGGAGATAACCTTCATCTTAATTTTTGGTTAATGCTCTTCTATCTCAATTTCAGTGACAGCACTACGAGCAAAGACAGTATCTGGTAGAATATTTTTATCAAATGGAAAAATTCCGGTCGCTCTAAATCCTGCCATAAAATTACTGGGAGCCATTACTTTTGGCCACATTTTTCTCAGAATTTCACCAAATCTCAATCGTGTGATTTTTCTTTCTGGATTCCTTACCCAGTACCTCATCGTCCCAATGATATTCGAATGATCGAAAAACGCTTTTATCTAGAGGCTGCAACTCGTGTGTAGTGTTGCTCAGGAGACAAAACAAAGTTATTTCGTGTGTATCAGCTGCAGCCACAATGTTGGCATCTAAATGGGAAGATGCTCCATCAAATTTAAGTAGACATCTCCCTGGAGGTTTATATTTAGCAAAATGTTGCACCCAAATGACAAAGGTTTGTGAGGTCGTACTGCCTTTCTGCGTTACCTCTAGTGAAGATCCAAGGGGCAATGGCCCTAGCCGCTCATCTTTCTTACGTTTTCCTTTAAATAGGATCATCGGCGAGACAGCTTGCCTTACTACGTTCCCACATGCAACCACTTTAACATTTTCTGCATGTTCCTGATCTACCATATGTACTCTTTTGACGCTTCTTTTTGATAGAACTTTTTGTTGATGGTGAATCGTCAGTCGTTCGTTCATGAGATTAAGGTCCAATAATATTTCTTCCAGTTTGGAAAAATAATCCAACATACAATCACAACATACCCATTAAGTTTTTGAGCTCTGGCGGGGTTTAGAAATTAGGCTTTTCGCTGAGCCACATTGGGATTACGTTTATAAAAAAGGTACATCCACTTTACATCCACTTTCTACCGGCCATTCTTGATACCTAAATTTATGGGGAATATTTTTATCCTCCACAAAACTGCATACATAACTTAAGTTTCTTGTTCTTTGTTCAATAAAGAACCTCTACCTGGTTTTCTTACCGTGCTAACGATTAACAAGTGGTTTCTTAGAGTTCTTATAGGAATTCCATATTGTTTCGAGGCCCTTAACACTGCCATTCCATCGCTGATACTCTCCAGGGCTCATTGAAGGGACTCCTCGGACCATATAGCCCGTTTCTCTGGTGGTATATCAAGATATTTTCGCTGAAACAAAAAAAAATAAGGAATGAAAATCAAGATTTTGTTTTCAGAAAACATTGGTGTGCATAATAAGGCCAGTACGCCCAATAAGGGCATTCGAGTCTTTCCCGCCTGGCCTAATTATGCACATATAACCTCTACAAGGAAATATTCTCACAAAAATGTTCTAATGAATTGTATGGAGTTTACTTACTGTACGATTGTTTCTTACACTATGCCTAATTAGAAGTCACAAATGTATTGTTGATAATGTCTGTGGTAATTGAAAGACGACTCCGTATAAACTACACAACATTTACATCGGATCAGCACATAATGAAAACTTCTACACTATGTCCCTCTAGGTTCTAACAGAAGTAATTTTACTAGCACTCTGTGCCTTCGTGATATAAAGAACATAGATAGTAGTTATCCGCTCCGTGGTTTTGCTTTGGGAGGCAACACATCTCCGTTAATAAAGTCAATGTTCTCGTTACATTGTTCTTATTACTAGGGATGTTAAACATCCGGTAACCACGTTCACTTCTGTTGTTACACCCAGGAACACAATAATCCGGTATTACTTTGTCAATTTGTCTGTATCTATATGAAATTATTATGAAAACACAAATTGGCAGCAAAAATAACCCAAATCAGAGTCAAATGACGTACGTAACGTCACGGGCAGCCATTTTACCTCCGAAGTAGTGAACAAACGATTGCAGTACTCTGTTATCTAGGGACTTTAGAAAAATGTATGTCTCCTGTCATTAGTTCGTATGACAAGTTTCAACTTGTTCTCTCAGGTTTACACGAATTTTGCAGTAGACGTCATGCGCGTTTTTCGTTAAAATAGTAAAGTAAAGGTGAGTGAGATAGCTGAGGCGGTGGGGATATCGGAAGAAAGGATACGAAACATCTTGCACAAAGAATTAGGGATGCGAAAGCTCTGCGCAAAATGGGTGCCACATTTGCTGAATGCCGATCAAAAGCAAATGTTCTGATATATGTAGTATTTCGTTTAAAGTTCCTCAGTAAACATTTTACAATTTGGGTGCTATTGTTTTTTTATTATGCCTGTACAACTTTGGTGTAGATCTGTGGTGGTCCGTTATTTAAACAATTAGATACTGTACGTTTATGGTACATAATTACACTATAACATCGTTTTCCAATAAGATGAATTCAAAAGATGACTTAGCGAGTCAAGTATTGCAAAGCCCAACCTTGCGAAATGTTGTGGAAAATTGCATTCGTGAAGTACGAAATACAACCCCCTTTGCATCAGCTGTAGGAGTTCACCTTACTTCACAGAATGTATCTCAAGAGCTAAACCGTTTGTTTCTTACCATAAGAAGGAATCCAAAAAGTTTATGCAACAGAAATACACCCACGAATGCGTCCAAGAAAAGAAAGTGCAGCAATAAAGTTTTTTCTAAGCAAGTGATTTTGTTAAAAATCCCTAAAGACTGCCACTCATTGAGGGGCTTTACTAAGTCGAGGGCTTTTAATGAAGGTAATAATAAATAATAATTGTCCATTACTTCATAAATTGCCTGTATTCTTAACAGGTTTGCATTATTAGATGTATCTTTTGAAACAGATTGGTCTGAGGATGAAATTTCACATTCCATGCACACCTTGTTCCAGCAAGTTCTGCAGGGAAGTATAGAGATATTGCTGCCTGTGGGTGGACAGTTAATAAAACCAAGTCTACCGAATGGTAAAAAATAGAAAGAAAGTATTAAAGTCAACGTCTTTCCAAAGGACTATCTATTTAAGGCCATTAACCCGACTCATAGGAGTACTATCAGAACTAACAAATGACATAGATGATAATGCAATAAATCAGTTCAATTCAGAAGATGATTTCCAACCTGCAACTGGTGAAAATATAACTAAGGTAAAAGTAAAGTAGTCACTCTGCATGTTCCAATGGTTAATACCACATCTACCTAACTGTTTTTAGGAGTTTTTTGGTGAAAATGATCAAGCACTGGACATACAATTTCAACAAGATACGGAAATTGCCATTATTAATAGCATACAGAGTGATCAAACACAAGACAGCCCATTCAATGTACAATCTTTTGGTTTGTTTAATCCTACATCTTTTAAAGAAATCTAGGAGAAATTACAAGAAAGTATAACAACTGAAAGCACAACAAAATTCAATATTTACCGGCCAGATTTATTCAAATGCTGTCTACGTGCTTTGAAAAGACCATCTTTTCTATGAACTTTTCTAGCAAGCGATAAAGTCGATGTCCTCTTTACGAACTGTGACAATGTGTCAGAAGGTGCGGTAGATGCAGGAGGCCCTTCAAAAGAGATGTCTCGTTTGTTATTAGTTATTTTGGTAGTTCCTACTTCCTACTTATTCACAGGTCCAGAGGGTAATAGATTTATTACCTTTGATAAAGAATCATTGGATAAGAACCTACTACTATGATGCTGCACGCTTGATAACCGTGGAGATAGTTTATTGCGGCTTTGGTCTTGGATTTTCGTCAAAACATTTTTTACCTTATTGCTACATAGGTCTGACAAAATGTGCTGCCTACTTTGGATGATTTGTCTGATGATGACATAAAAAATTAAATCTCTACAATCTACAAATAACATATTTCTTTTAGCCGTAATCAAATTCTATACATTAATTAGATATTTGCCTAGTTTGAATCAATTTGTTGAAGATCTTAAAACACTAAATGTGTATCACAATATTAGAAAATATTCTAAATATTTTATACATGTGTTGTGCACAACAGAAGAAAAGGTTTTAAATTTAGAGAAACCTGAACAAATTTTTGTATTCAATTCTGGGAAATGAGTAGTACAACGAGAGTCAAATTAGTGTATATTGGCGTGATTACTTGATGGAATGTGCAGGTAATAATTTGTTTAATTCAAGCAAAAAAAATTATTTCATGCCTGTACTGTAGAAAATGATGAAGAATCATGCACACTACTTTTTGTACCGCAATGGATCACATCCCCCTCTGTGGTTTCATTACCCAACCGACGATACATTTTTTGCATGAGGATACTTGTCCCTGCCCAAAAGGGAACACGTGCAGTTTAGAACTGTACTTACCAACGGTGCTCACAGGTTATGAAGAGTATAAATACCATGTCATATGTAGCTTTCAGAATGGCATGGTACCGTCGACCGCGGCTAAGTGTATAAAAAAATCGGTTTTTTTGCAATAACGTCGTAGCCACGTGGTTGAAACTTCATATATAGATTCTCTCACTCTTTAGGCTTTGAATACCATCGTAACGTTATGTAAACCTAGCTTTACAATATGTTTTTTTACATGTATAGTGATCCACTTTCCCCAGCAGGATGGGGTCTAGTGGATCACTTTTTTTTAAATCACTTAAAATCTTATTAAACTAGTGGAGGGGAAAGTGGATCACAATTTATACTTTTAATAAATATTTTTTTGTTTGGAACCATACATTTGATCCATTAATAAACGGCAGAAATTAAAAAACAAAGGTTTATTCTCAGACTTTCTTGTTACAGCCATACGTTTCGCCTAAAAATGAAATAAATTCTGCATAAGGACGTAACAAAATAAGTAATAAAACTAAAAAAGTCAAAACAAAACGAGAAATAATTCCGTGTCTTCTTTCTTGATATGGAAAATGAACCCTTGTCTTTTTGAACTCTCCAGTGTAACTTTTTTCACAATTTGGTCCCTGGAGATCGTTGAGATGGCTGATATTTGCGGATATACGACCAAAATTTCTTTATTAGAACTTTTTTTCTGAGAGTGCTGACGCTGAAATCAGATTGTTCCACTTGCGAGTATTTTCGCAATAAAGTGTCGTTCCCGTTTGTTCGTCTTGAATTTTACAAGAACGAATTGATCAGGTTCGCATATGTCGTAATTCATCTTTTCACACTGATTTCACGGTTCTCCAATTTCGTATGTGTAACAAGGATTTTCCGCTTCTGAATCTTCGTCTTCATTCATAGCAAATTTGTCACCGACAACATCGATATCGGCGTCGTCTTCTTCAAGAGTAGCAGTATCATTAGTAACAGCATCCCCTTCAGAGCTGCTGTTAAGTCGTCTTTTTGTCTTCTTCCTGTTGGTCGAAACTGGAGCTTTTTCTTTACAGGTCGCTTAAGGTGATGTTCTTTCCAGCGATCACCGTCACCTTCTTTGCGTTTTGGAGCAGAATTACCCCAATTTTTAATTCAACGAGGTGTGTCACAAGCACACCTGTCCAAGAATCATCACCACCTTCAGCCGGTGCTTTTCGATATACCATTTTGTCCAAGACCACTTGTGGATTAAAAGCACGATCCCACATGCTTTGAAGCCAGAAATTGTATTTTCCTCAGACTTGAGGCCAAGTTTATTGACCGCTTCTTTCAATTTCGTGGAAAGCGTTTTGGGAAGACCCCGATTTAGCAATTTCCATTGTTCGATCACAGATTTCCATTCTGCTCTTAGCGGACTAAAGTAAGAGACGTCAAGCGATTGTAGCATGTGGGTCGAATTAGGGGGCAGCAATACAAAGCGTATGTTGTTTTTCTCACACGCTTGAATGACACTAACCGTTAAATGACTTCTCAGGCTGTCCCCGATGAGAATTTTATGACCTTCCAACCTTCTGAAAAATGGGAGCGTGATCGTAAAAAAACAGTGCTCAAAAATAGCCGCATCAAACCAACCAGTCTTGGAGATATTACATTCTGAGCCTGGTAAACCCCCTTCTCTCCAACCTTCATACATGTTTTAAGCCCTATAAACTGCGTACGGTGGCAACCTTGGGCCGCAATTGCAAACATGACAGTGGTGCTTGATTTACTGGCGTCTAGCGTTCTTTAGGCATGCTTTGTCCCCTTTTTCACCATCACTTTCGTAGCTCCGGGATCGTCCCTAAATACGGATTCGTCGTAATTGACGATGTTTGTGGTAGGCACCTCTTTCACAACCGTACGAAGATTTTCGAAATATTCTCGAAATGGTTCATGGGAGACAACAGCTCGGACTCGTTTAGTGATTTCTGCGAATTTGACTGTTAACTCGGGATGTCTTTTCATAAATAAACAGAACTAATCTGCACAAGGTAAATTGTTGGAAAACCTTGGTTCTATTACGCCTTTCTTATTGAGAAACTGCTGGAAAATTTTTCCGACACAATGGTTTAATTGGGAATCCCATTCACCATACAACTGGAGCGAATCCTCCAGAACCTTCTCATCATCCTCGGATAGTACTTGTGGTCTTCCATATTTACCCGGGTGCTTGCCATGTACGTGACAATTTAAAGTCGTATATGGCACACCGTACGATTCCGAAACTTGTCTTTGTGACATTTTGCCAGCTCTTACGGCAGCTACTGCTCTCTCCATGAATATCGGCGAATAATTGGTTTCCATATCGGCCCAATATTTTTACAAAATTTTCTAACCATCTGGAAAAATTGTATTCAATTAATTACAAGTAACATTCAGTTGACTTAACATTTAATTCGCTAACGGTCGCCTTTGTCCCTATGTCGCAATAGAATTTTACCTACGCCCCCTTAAATTAATCATCTACGCTACTGGTTCACGACTTAATCATAATAGTTATATAAATGCAGGATTCTGGGAATAACCAACATATGTAGGTACCTAACCTCAAAATAATACAATAACTCGTGTCAAAAGCACTGATCTACTTTACCCCGCAATGGCACATTATTTATAAAAAAATCACAGATTGACTCTGGTGACAGATATTTAATTAATTCTACCGCCTAGATCTAAGGTACACATGGGCTATTAACTCATGGTGGAAAAATTAGTTAAGTGCACCTAGTCGCGTGCGGAAGCAAACAAATTTGAAGTTTTAAGAAATAGCCAAATATTTTGTGTTACACTTATTAGTCCGAACTCACTGTGAATATTGCGCCGCAATCTCCTCTTGCAGAGTCTGCAATAACACTAACACAACATTCACTTTATAACACTGAAGCATGGTGAAAGGTGAATGGTATGAAGTAAGCTGATGCGTACTCGCTTGGCTCATGCGCATTTTTTATTGTACAAAAATGTATTTGATCCACTTTACCCCGGCCGATCCACTTAGCCGCGGTTGCCGGTATTTGCTAAAGCTTAAGTGTCTCAAGTTGATAACTTTTATTTTATTGGTTTCATTTTTTGAAAATTTGATTATAAGTATGTATGTCACATAAGGTGTATGTTTATTAATAAAAATTTGCGAATTAAGTTGAATTAAATCGGATAAGTAGGTGCTTGGGTTCACAAGAGGGTCCAGCGATGAAACGGGATGATAAAAATTTTTTAAACAAATTGATCATTTTGAAAATAAGTAAATTGAGAATAATGAGAAGATGCGTGCACGTAATCAATGACGTTTTGTAACTAGGTGATCGTACCAACTGCTTAAAATTTTTTTGTTGGTTAAATTCATAGTAATCATGTTAATTTAAGAAAAAAATCTAATAAAATTTACTAATAAAGTTAAATTTTTGATTTTAATTCTATTTTGAATGAAAACGACAAAAACATTTGAAATTTGGGGTTTATTTTTTTTTAAGTTTGCCCAGTATGTTACGATTGCCCAGTAATCGATTTAATTGTTTGTTTAAATTTTTAATTCCCGTTTAATTGTTTGTTTGTATTTATAAAAAAACTGTTCTTTTAAGAACAAGCGTGTGTATCATTTCGTGATTATTCCTAGAGATATTAATTTGTTTGTGCAATCGATTGAATCACCTAACCTAATAATGGCAGGTTATTTTCCTAGAAAACCAAAGGAACTTATTGCGTCGCTAATAAGTTATTTTGAACAAGAACGAAACAATGGTGGACCTCTTCTGCCTCCGACTGCAGTAAGAGAAATATGTTCTTACATTTTTATCTGTAATAATTGATATCACATTCCTTGTTACAGCGAGCAGCTGCTGTGTTAAATATAAGTATTAGAATAGTTAGTTCTATGTCGCAAGCCTGTAAAGCGGAATGAACCTCTGCGAAGCCCTAAGAAGACGAAAACTCATTCAAAGCCTATCACTGACATCGATACCTTCTATCAATCTTCTATATACAACACAATTTATGATATGATCAAAAACAATAAGTGGATATTATTTAGTGATTACATTTTAATTGATTATGAATAATGTTTAAGAGGAACTTTAAACACACTTTCTAAGTGAAAGAAAATGGCATCTTCAATGGCTCAGTAAGTTCTTTGAGAACAGTTCTCCATACCATTGGTTTCGATAAGAAAGATGATCCACGAAGAGGTCTGATGGAGTTACCAAACATTGCCTTATCAAGATTTGGTTTTTTACAAGAATATATAAAAAATCTCAAATCAGAAAGTGTGCTTGAATGTGTGTATTTAGATGAAACTTGGGTATTTGAAAATGGTACAACGTGTAGGTCATGGCAAGATAATAGTGTGAAAAGTGTAAGAGAGATTAAACCAGAAGGACGAAGGTAACTTTTTATTACATTAGTCAAGTAGGTTATTACTTTTATTATTTTTAAAGGCATATAGTGCTTCATGGTGGTAACATTCATGGCTTCAGTCCTGGATCATCTTTGATATTCTCGTCGAAGACGAAGGACCAAGATTACCACGGAGAAATGAACAAGGTGAATTTTTTAAAATGGTTCAAGGAGCATTTGTTGCCAAATTTAGAAGAACAGTCTCTAATTATCATGGACAATGCTAGTTACCATAGCAGTTTATAAAAAATACCGAACTCCAACTGGAACAATCTGAATTGCAAGATTGGTTACAACAAAAGAATTTGGAATATCTTTGTCATACCTTTAAAATGAATTTGCTTGACGCTGCTGCACGGTTAGTTAACTACTTATTTTAGTTTTAAAGATGAATTATTTCATACTGTTAATATTGGGTGTTGGATAATACTTTTTGTAGAAAGTGATGTCTTTCCCAATAGCTTTATACAATATTGCAGTAATCTAAAAAATTGTCAAGTTTTAATTTTTTGAAGTAACAATAAAACTATTGGGAAAGACCTCAATGTGTACAAAAAATACGTATTTTTAAATTTAGTAGCAACATACAAATTATAGACAGGTATTGATAAACCCTGTATTTTAGAAACAAACCTGAAAATATTTATGCTGCTGATTTGGAATATGGACATGTTGTGCTGAGACTCCCTCTGTACCACTGCATTTTTAATCCTATAGAAAAGATTTGGGAAATAGCAAAGACATTTTACAATAAACACATTGGGGAAGAAAGTTATGGGAGGAAAAATGTTTAGAAATGTTGCAAGTGGCACTTGATAAAGTGACTCTACAAATGTGGGAAATACTGTGAAAGACACAAATAAAATAATAATGGAGTGGTGGCAGAGAGAAGTTGGGTTTGACCATGATAATGCAAGTCCTTTTATAATAAATCTTTGGGCGATTCTTCAGAGGACAGCACCTTTGATGAAGACGATGCATAATATATATAAATTATTCATTTGATTTTAATTATTTGTCTGATTGATTATATTAAGCTGTCAGAATTTACGAAAATCTTAAAATTTGTTTCGAAGTTTTCAATGAAAGCTAAAAGAATATACAGGGTGTCCCAAGATATTTGGACACATTTTGATCATGAATGCTGCTTAAACGGAAAACGATAGAAACGTGTAGTTTTCACTGGTGTACTTGATTTAGCCCAAAGTTTTATTTTAGCTATAAAATAATTTTTTCCCACGAATACAAGGTGTTTTAAAAAAATTGCCATTTTTTAAAGCGAAAATAATGAAGTTTTTTAAATATAACACCCTGTATATTTTGCTGTCATCTAGAAGATGTAATCTTCTACTTTATAAAAATGTATAATATGGTACTATTTACTCCAAAACAAAAGAGTTATATAAGTTTTATAGGTACACCTACTGTATACACGTAGGTTAGATATACGTTTTGCTGATTAATGCTTCTAAACCAAAATTATAAAAATATGCCCTTGCTCGATTCAAAGGGCTCTGGAAGAGGTCAATGACGTCACTGGTCGCTCTTAGATCAATCTGAGAGCAACATAATAGAAAACGCTATAAGTAAATCTTTGCCATTTGTTAATGCATAATAATGAACACTATTTTCGATTGCAGTAGGCCTAGGAATTGACGTGAAACAGTAATGTTATTTATCTGTCAGTTCACTGTTAATATTCTAGTTAACAATATCTAAATACGTGTTGTGTCCGTAGTGTTAAGGAAAAATTATTTATACAAACCAAGAAAAAGCCCAAACTGTGGTGTTGTTCAAAAACAAATTCTGTTGTTAAAACTAGAAGGCAATTTCGTATGCAGTTTCAAAAGATCCACCGTCTAGAAATTCTATTTTGAGATGGTATCAAACATTTCTAAGAAATGGATCAATTGAAAGAAAAACAAGAGGTAAAATACAAAACAATCCCGATTTTTAGAACGCATTTTAAACATACTTGATATTTTACACCAAAATAATAATCGTATTTCTATAAGAAAAATTGCAGGATTAATTGAATTTTCTAAAAGTGAAGTACAGAGGTGTATGAAAATTTTAAAACTTACACCATATAAAATACAAACTTTTCAGAAGTTGCGCGAGAGATTATATAAATCGAATTTTCCTGTCTGAGACAGTCCTGGACCTGTACAGGAACAACCAGAAGTTACAATAATCATGTCTGATGAAGCGACATTTCACATAGATGGAAGAATTAACAAACAATTGTAGAATTTGGGGCACTGAAAACCCTAACGCTTTTAATGAATATCAGTGAGATACTCCAAAAGTTAATGTGTGTGTGGTGTGACCAAAGAGATCATTTATGGACCTTTCTTTTTTCTGAGCAAACCGTCACTGGAGTTAACTACACGGATATGTTAGAATTATTCTTTTATCTTCAAGTACAGCAATATGGTAATATGGGGAGGTATATTTTCAACAAGATGGTGCGCCTCCCATTATTCACTTATTGCTAGAGCATCTGTTACTCAAGCTTTTGGTGAAAAGTGGATAGGAGAGCAGGACCAATTGAGTGGCCAGCAAATTCACCTGAATTAACGGTCCCGGATTTTTTCTATGGGGTACGTTAAAGAGAGGTGCTATAATCCTGCACCACGCAATATAGAGGAATTAAAAATAATATTAGAAACGTTATTGCCGGAATTACACAAGAAATGCTAGCTAATGCCTTCGTGAACCTTCAGTGCCGGCTAACCAAATGTATTGAGGAAAACGGGGACATATTCAACATTTAAATTTAAATAGTGGTTTATAATTTTAGTTAGCAGTAACCTATTTTATGTTTTTTCTATTTGTTCTTCATCATCTGTTATTAAAGGTTATTTACTGTTTAAAAAATAGTTTTATTTCTCGTACTGGCGTAATCTCTAGTCTAGCCCACCCACTTGTCCAGAACCGATCGCTAAGCTTACTAATAAGTTTTTGTTTTTGAAACTAGCATGAAAAAAGTATTATGTAAGGTACTATTGTCTAAATGTACTGGGTTGTTCATTTAAAAAACCTAAAACTTTTGGCAAATTGTATCTGACTGTGCTGATTAAAATGTATGCAGTCGGTGCATAAAAACTTACATAACTCTTTTGTTTTTGGAGTAAATAGTATCATATTATACATTTTTAGAAAGTAGAAGATTACATCTTCTAGATGACGGCAAAATATACAGGGTGTTATATTTAAAAAACTTCATTATTTTCGCTTTAAAAATGGCAATTTTTAAAACGCCTTGTATTCGTGTGAAAAATTGTTTTATAGCTAAAATAAAACTTTGGGCTAAATGAAGTACACCAGTGAAAACTACAGGTTTCTATCGTTTTCCGTTTAGGCAGCATTCATGATCAAAATGTGTCCAAATATCCTGGGACACCCAGTATTTACTGTAATTAAAACATGTTTTATCATGTTGTACAAATGTAAATGAAGTTCAGCACCTTTGATGAAGACGATGCATAATATATATAAATTATTCATTTGATTTTAGTTATTTGTCTGATTGATTATATTAAGCTGTCAGAATTTACGAAAACCTTAAAATTTGTTTCGAAGTTTTCAATGAAAGCTAAATTAATTTATTTACTGTAATTAAAACACGTTTTACATGTTGTAAAAATGTAAAATGAAGTTAGTTGGTATCAGTCTAATACTGCTAAAATGTTGTCCATTTGCACAAATTTATTTTAGAACTGTTACATAAGCTAAATAAAATTGTTCACTGTTTCAGCTATAATGTTATCTACTTCCTTTACTTATTTACCCACCTAGATAACCATTGTTTGAACAAAATAACACATAAATTTAATGAAGGCAAAAATATAAAGGTATGCCAGCAGAAAACGCTATTGTTTGTTGGGTTGCATACTTACGAAATTAAAAGGAACTACATATAAACATACTACAAAATTACGTCATGAAAAAGTTATGACGTGCACGCGTCTTCTCATTATTCTCACTATGTTGTGGAAAATAAATGTAACATGTTTACAAGTAATAACGCATTCAGTACAATGTTTTTAAGTAGACAGTTTATTCAATATAGTTAACTGGTACATGAATTCTGGAGCAAGTAATCACTTAACTGTAAGAAAGAATTGGCTAGAGAATATTACTGAGAATACCAATTTAGAGGAAATCACTGTAGTTAAGAGCACGAAAGTTGCAGTTGCATGTATTAGGGATGTGAATATTACAACCAAAATGAAAGTAAATTGCATAAAGCTACAATTACTAAAGCAGCATATGTTCCTGATTTGACAAAAAAAGGATGGTCAGTTATACGAAATACAACTTATACCCGGCATAGTAGGTTGGGACCCATTAATTATATTTATATTGTATGTCATCTAATAAGCAAGTGAATGGTACAAGTAAATGCATAGTTTGCATAAAGGTGATAGAGTAACTTCGTTATTAGAAGTAATACATACAGATGTGTGTGGTCCAATGGAAATCACTTCAGTTATGGGCGAGATATCTTATTTTCGCAGATAATTTATTCGAATGGTATTTTCTGAAATACAAATCGGAATTGATTGATTATTTTAATGAATTTAAGAATAGGGTTAAAAATGTTGTAGTAAAAAAATGGAAACGTGTCATTACAAAATGGATTATCTGAGAGAATGAATAGATCAATAGTAGAAAAAGCAAGATTGGTTTCAGTGGGGGATTCAAATGAATCGCAAAACGACAAGAAAACTGAAAAATTGGAACCACTTAGTGAAGATGATCACGATGTAGAAGAAGAACCTGAAGAAATATTGAGAAGATCAGAGCGTACACCGAAACCTAAGCAATTTGAAGAATATATTTTCTACATGTGCTCAATGGACAGTACAGCATTACTTCCAGACCCAGTTAGTGTGGATGATGCATTATCAAGACCTGATGGGGAACAATGGAGACTGGCAATGGTCGAAGAATATGAATCATTCCAAGCAAATGAAGCTTGAAAATTAACAGGGATGTCAGAAAACAGTCCAGTGATAGGCTGTAAGCGAGCGTTTAAAAATATGACAGTGTGGGTCGAGTGTGATATAAAGCAAGATTGGTTGCTAAAGGATATACACAAAAATTAGTATAGTTACTATTGTTAGCTTTGCCAGTTAAGAAAGATCTAAATATTGTACATCTAGATGTAACTACAGCCTTTTTAAATGGCAACCTAGATGAAACTTTATATGCAACAGTCTGGAGGGTTTAAAATTATAGGTAATGAAAAGGGCTATTTATGGATTAAAACTAGCATCTAGAGCTTGGAACAAAAATGTAGATCAAGTCTGGTTGAAATTGCTTATTGTAGGTCAAAAGTTAAACATTGTGTTTATGTAAGATCTAATAATTTGTTAAGCATCGTAATACTGGATGATGATGATTTTTCTGTTTTTTTGACTACAGAAATTGAATGTGTAAAGAATGAATTAGGAAATAAATTCAAGCTGAAAGATTTAGGGCAGGTCAAACATTGTTTAGGGATAAGATTTACTATAGATAAACATATTCAGATAATAAAATTGGATCAAGATTATAAAAATCAGTTGTTAAAAACTTTTAGCATGTTGGATTGCAAATCAATAGCTACTCATATGGAAACAAATTTAGATTTTCACAGCAATATTGTAATGTATGAAGAAAGTATCCCTTATCAACAACTAGTTGGTAGTCTTATGTACCTAGCAGTACAAACCAGACCTGACATAGCTTATAGTGTTAGTTTTTAAGCCAGTTTAATAACTGTTGCACACAAGTTGATGGGAAAGCAGAAAACAATAGCCTTGTCAAGTACAGAAGCAGAGTACATGGTTATGTCAGATGCAGCAAATGAGACTATTTGCCTTAGAAACCTTGTACATGAGCTAACAGGAGAATGAATTACAGTATCCTTATTTAACGATAATAAGAGTGCTCAAAAGGTACCAGTACACCCTGTTTTTCACAAACGGACAAAACCCATTGATCTACGTCATCACTTTATTAAAGGAGTAGTAGATTCTGGTGATGATAATAGTGTGTGTGTAAAGGTCAAAGCTACCCCAATAAATTAGCTAAATTTTAACCTTTCTTGAGTAAATTAAAATAATTGTGAAGTAAAACTGTAAGTATAGGAAGAAAGTGCATGCGAAGAACATATTTGATTTATTTAAAAAGCTGAAAATCACTCACTGCTAATAAAGCAAGTTACCAAAATTGAGGTTAAGATACTGAAGATTTTAGAAAACAACGTCGTCGCGCTGTGAACTTTTCAAAGCGCTATTGCCAAACCCATCTTTAAGTACCCTGAACGACAGTTAAAAAAGAATATAATTAAAAAGAAAACGTATGTCCCAAACCGAAAAGTCAGAGGAGAGCCAATAGTCTCCCTAACATAAAAGAAGGTCACGAAAAGGAAAAGACAGAAAGATAACCTCTTAGATTTCCAAAAGTGGGAACTGGATCATTTAGCATTTCAGAGAAATTCAAAAATACCTAGAACTCCAACAAAAGCAAGAACTGAAATATTAGCAAGCCTAGTTTAGTAACGTTATTGGAAAGTGAAGAGATGGAAGTAGTTTTAAAGAAATTAGAAGAAATAGAAAAAACTAAAATCCAAATTCAATGGAAAGAATGAAGAACTTATGGGAGAGTTTAGAAAGACAAAGGAGGAATGGAAGGAAGCAAAGAACATTGAAAACTCGAAAAAAAGAACTGGAACAGAGAATGAGCTAAAAATCAAGAATAAGTTGAATATAGTAAAAAAGGCTTATAAAGCAAAGGTGAAAAAGTGTCAAAAAGCTGATGGGAAACAAATTAATGAATAATCCAACAATAACGAATGTATTCAAGGTAGGAAAGATCCAAACAAACAAGCGACAATTGTGAAAATGGGAAGCTTGGAAGAAAAAAATGTTAGTTATAAAGAACAAGAGCAAGTTAAAAGAACGGGAATAATGGTAGAAAATGATCTGGCACTAAAAGAATTAGAAATACAAGGCAAAATAAGGAAGATAGCAGAGCAAGAAAAGAGAAAGGGCAATGAGACTCGAATGGGATATCAAATGTTGGCTGTAACTGGACAGAAGCAGGAAAGAAAACAGAAATAGGTTTCTGGAATGTACATTGACTTTATCAACAAGGTAAGATTAAACAATTGTTAAAAGAAGCAAACGAGTACAAAACAGATATCCGGACGATACAAGAAACTAATCTGAAAGGGATAATGCAAGATAATAAATTACAAAGTAAAGAATAACAAACTAATTTATGTAAGAATAAAGGAGAAAGAAGAAAATACAGTTTAATAAACGCCATGCACCACTAGAAGACAAACAACCAGAAATAGAAGCAGAATTCTATGAAGAACTGGAGGAACTTTTAATTAGTTTACCAAGATATGACGTAAAAATAATTGCAGGATTGGAATTCAAAATAGGTAAAGAAGAATAGAATACTGAAGTGACAAGGAAAGGGAGCTTACATGCAAAACAAATTATAATGGACGACTAATTAACATTTAAGCAAGCAAGAATATGATTATTAAAAGCACCTGGCTTAGACGTAAACATATCCACAAAATGACCTGGACGAGCCCAGATGTAAAGACCCAGAATCAAATCGATCGTCTTCTAATAAACCAGAGTACATATGAATGCCATAAAAAAAAAATCTTGTAGGACAGCTGACAGGTTCCGACCATTTTCTGGTTAAACCCGGAGTGAGAGAAGTTGTGCAATATGGCAAAAAAACAGAACAGTGCTGTAGTGCTACAGGTAAACAACAATACAAATGAAAATGATTGCTTGACTAAGAGAATGTGAGAAGGCGGCAAAAGAAAAGAAAGAAGCTAAGAAAAACTTATTGCATAAGAAATCCAGAGAAACCCAAGAAAATAGAAAGGAATAAGGAACAGAGCTAACAACCTGTGTAGTGAGAAACAAGCCGGAAAGGCTAAATAAGAAGCTAACAGAGATAGAACAAAATTATAAAAATACTCGAGGATATTTTATAAAGAATTGGCAAACGAAAACAAAGTATCATACAACACACAATAGGATTAAGAGATCAGGGGAAAATTACATTTTGGATGGAAAAGAAATTATGAACATTTGGGTTGAACATTTCAAAACAAATACTGGTAAACCAAAACCAAGAATATACACAGCCGAACACTAGCAGCGAAAAAGACGACGGAAGTCGGCGTGGAAGAATTCACAAAAGCAGTAAATAAACAAAAATAATAAGGCAGGTAGGATGATAAAATCACGATAGAAGTAATAAAGTATGCAGATGAGCTAACGTAACAAAATCTGTTCGAGTTAATAACGTTAATATGGAAAACGCGAATATGCCTCATCAGTGGACAATATCAGTTATTACTCCTATATATAAAAAGGAGCCAAAACAACTCCGAGCAATTACAGACCTATATCCCTCTTGAACATGGTATATAAAGTGTTACCTAACATGATTAACAACCGGCTACAGAAAAGTATAAGGAAAAATAGGACAGTATCAAACGGGTTTCAGGAGGGAAGGTCCGTTGTTGATAATATATTTATTAATAAGACAGATACATGAAAAAGGGTAAGAACATACCCATACACGCAGTGTTCTGGGACTTTAAACAAGCATGTGATTCAGTGCAGAGGAATCAAATGATACAAGCATTGCAAGACCTACTTTTGTCATAACACTAATCGGAGTGACACTAGAAACAACGATTAACAAAGTACGTTTCGATCAACATGATTCTGAAAGCTTTCATAGTAACATAGGACTTCATCAGGGTGGCCCCCTATCGACAACACTTTTAATATAATCTTGAAAAATATTATAAGGAAAAGTAATATTGATTCAACGAGAAACATCTATAAAACTCGCATCAATGCCTTGCCTACACTGATAATGTCGTTCTCCTGAGCGGAACAAAAGAAAAGTTAACATCTCTGACCAGTAACTTCAAGGAAAATGCAGAGGATGTTGGCCTGGTAATCAACCCAGAAAAAATGCATATATATATATATATATATATATATATATATATATATATATATATATATATATGCCAATTTCCTTGATCACGCCATAACTTGAGAACGACTGTACAGAATTAATTGATTTTTTTAAGTTTTATAATACTTTGTAGAAGGTTCTTACGGAAAGAAAAATTAAGAAAATTGCGAAAAAATTGGAAAATTTAAAAACTTAACGACTATTTAAACTTCGCGCGTTCGACAGTTCGCGCGCCGCAAATGCCATTTAACAGCTGCATCGGTCAGGATTTATCTATTGAGCGTGTGTTTGTGAAGTATAGGTATCCATTAAAAGAAAGGGTTTTCCCAAATTCCACCCCTAAGAGGGTGAAAAGGGCGGTGGGTTGAGTTTTTTGTGAAACTCTATTCTATGCGTCGATTGACTCGAAAATTGGTAAACATACTTTTGAATTAAAATTATGAGACACGTGTATCACAAAATTTTAATATCGCCCCTTCTGAGATCGCAGCAATGCCCGACGGTACGGCTAGTTGATAATATATTGCGCGAAATTATATCTGATATACAAAATTATGGGGAGGTTTATATTATGGGACTTCTGAGGGCTAGATAAATATTCATTCCCTGATGGCGGTTTCGGAAGGAATTAATGTAATTGATCCAATATGTCGAACATTGCGATCAAGGAATGTAATTAGACGACGAGTTTATAAAGCGAAAGGGCCAAATTATCTCTGGTAGGTAATTTTAGTTTTATTTTATGAAACCTTCTAATAATTAAAATTTCATTTTCCATTATAAATATGAACCATTGAAGTTAATGTATTTGATCACGTTTTAAGCATATCGATACTAATTATAAATTAATCGACTACCTATTTGTGTTTCATGACTGAATCGACGGATTTAGTCAATGTACTATATACTTAGAATGTGCTGATAATAATAAAGCAGGTACAGCATTAACATTCTTTCAAAATGGTGTTCAACCATATGGACTGCCGCTTTAGGTCAGAGGAGACCATGGTATGGAACATATCAGAGTTGTTGGGTATAATAGTTCAAATGACTGCAAGATGCAATTTGTCAGAAACTCGATCATTACGATAAAAATGTGTACGTATAATTCTTGTTGAATTAAAATAAAAGAAATTTATTTACGCTGCTTATTAAAATTTCAGATATGGTCAACACCTCGTTCACATACGTATACATCTATTTTATTACAATGATACACAACAATAAATATAAAATGGGATTATGAAAAGGAATTTTAACAACCCTTTTGAGTTGTATTAAAATATACCTTAATTTAAGGTCTTTCATCGTTCTGTTGTAAATATAAGAAAAATTTTAATTATTGAAATATAGGTATGTGGTAGGCAACTTAATTCGCATATCTTTTAGGGGTTTTAGTGTATACTTCTTAAAGGTATACTTCCACTTCCATAAATTATTGTTTTCTGATCATTTGATTCGCGCAACGCGTCATCATTGACTTAATTCCTTGCGCAAATCTTTTGCGCACGACTACATTATCGAACTTTGAAAGCATCCATTTTGCTTACTTCCTGATGAATGTTGAAGCAGGAAGCTTTGTTTTGGTTTTCCACCTAAATTTTAGTGTAAAGTGCCATTAATTTGATGGTAAGATACCTTTTAACTCGTTATAAAAAATTAAAACATTTGCTCTTTTCAAGCACTTTTATTTTAGTTCAGTTTTATTTTACTTTTACATTTTTAATTTCATTGCTTTTGATTACGCATTTAATTTTACTGTGCGTACGCTTTCATTTTATGATTGCAAATTTTATTGAAAATTTCAAGATAATGCATTAAACGGATTATTTATAATACCAGGGATTCTCAAGAAGATTTTGTATATTTAGTAACAGGTATTTAATGTTTAATGATTTTTTTTGTAATTTAAGGTTTTTACAATTAGTTTTAAGATATATTTTATTTAACCCTTTCACTTTATATATTTAATAAACATGGTTGTATATTTTTATTGTTTTACATTTTGATAGATTTTAGTGTAGAACTCGGTTTAGTTATTCCGACATTATTAAAAATAACTTGGCGTCCGAGATCATTTTATTAGTGTTACATTGCAATTTATATTTAAGTGGTAATTAAGCAAATCAAAAGAATGAACCCCTACATTAAACTACCGACTGAGACAAAAGCATTATTTGTGGTGAATGGTTAGTATTTCCAGTTAGTTTAATGATTTGTGTGTTTGGAGAACTTATTTCTTTATAATACTATACATTATTACACCAATACACCACATATATTTTATAAATTTGAAAAAAACTCACATAATGTTCCTGTTGATGTCTGGAATCGTTTCATTTAATTCCATATCCATGTTGCTTGTCCATCCATCTTCCATCGATTTCTGTACGTGATGTTATCTTCATAGAAGAGAAACACTGGCACTTTGGTAACATGGATATACCACTTTACACTTTCACGTTTAATTTAAATTGAATTTTAATTTTAATATTGGCTTATTCGAATAAATTTTATTCTTCAATTGCTTTTGCGTTATTAAGCTAGTAACCACTTTTGTTTTAGGTTCTAAATGAATTTGTTGAATATTATTTAATCTCACTTCATTTGTGAAAGGAATAAAATAAAACATCGAGTTCAACGTAACAAGAGAACTTTAATAAATAACAAAAAAAATATCTTCCGATGTAAACACGAGACAAATCATCGACACACAAAACACAACTTTTGAAAACAACAATAGGTAACTAATATCGCGACGTTTAGTTATAAAAGCAATTGCTTCGGAATATCACTTCCGATAAATATATACCGTTATGATTACGTTAAAATTTCTATTTATTTAGACTCACGTGATCAGAAAATTTGTTATTTTTTTTTTTTTGTTAACAAAACACGATTGTACATGCTCGACTGCTTGTAGGTTGAATCATTTCAAATGAATGAGAGTGAGGCATGAACTGCACTTGCTTTTATACCTAATGCTTGGATACCTAAAATTGTACAATACAAACATTAGCTAAATTCAAATTACTGAACTTTTTACAAAACAATTGACACTACATTTTATCTAAAACTTAAAATTACCCATAACTTTCGTATTTGTTATCTGAATTACTTAATTTTTCATATTTGATTCAGCACAAAAACGCATCTGTAGAGATCCAACGACCTATATTTTCTATGCATATTTTACGTTTACCACTTCACATTTTAATTTTCTAATAATTCAAAAATTAAAATTTCTCAGGCAAATGATTAGTTCCACGGATTCAGCAAAAACTGTATAGGATATCTACATATCCTCTTATTAATATTTCCGCAAATTTTTCTAAAATTTTGTGGTATTCAGTTAACCTCACTTTTGTTTTTACCTCTTTACTTATTTAAATTACCTCAACTTACTTTTAGATATCTATAAACTTCCTTATTATTTACATTTACAATTTATCTTACGTGTATCTTCATTCATATTTTCAAAAATTTGAAACCTCTACATAAGCTAACCTCAAATATAATTTTTTCCGTTTTATTTCTATTTAAAACGTTTTTATGCTATAAACTGTTTTCCTAGCTTAATTTTATACATGTCTCTATCATTTTAATGTTCACATTTAGCCTATATTGTCACATTTAGTCCATTCTTGCACGGGCTTATTAACACATTTTCGAAGTTTTAGTACCCCAAATCAACCTCTGTTTTTAATTATCAACCGAGACTAGTGTTGTTGATGCTTATAATTAAATTTTCAATGCACTTTCACTGTTGTTTTATATCTTAGCGCTTAGTTGGTGAGTGTCCCTTTGTTTAAGTTACGATAACCCCTTTTTATACCTTACATCCTATTTACAAGCATTTTACTTACATCTATACATATAAACAACCTCAGTTGCAATTGTACTGAGTGTCACCCATGTCTGAAATGTGTACTGAACTTATATACACCCCTATTTAGGTAAATAAATTCGTTATTGACAAATTGCATTCATTTCATTTTTTTTTTCTTTTTTTAAATTTTTGCTTCGCATTGAAATAAACAACATGCTACCTTCCATGGCATTTTTGTATATATTATAAACTTGCCAAATCTGACATTTAGTCTCGAGCCTGTAATTATGAGCTTTGATCCACCAACATGTAGTATTTTACTTATATTAACTCTACCATATTTATTCTATGCTCTATTAATCATTGTACATATTTAATCATGTTATTGTTTAAATCTATCCTTATGCTCTATGCCAACTTGAATCGTCTTCCTATATCTCCGATATCAGTATTTTCATGTTTAACTCCCACATTTACCTTGTACTTCCTACAGTAATATTTAAATTGATTAACCTAATTATCAAGGTTTCTACACCACTAACTTGGTCTTAACATAATTTCCTAATGAAATTTTACCCATACCGTGTTTAGTCGCATATTTTATTCCTATAATCTACTATATGACTGCATGTCAACTTATTTACTACATCTATTGTTACATTAATCCTACTTATCCTAAAACTACTAACTAACTTCATATGTTCACCTGCTTTATAAGTTTTCATTTTTTTAACCTTTATATGTACTTGTCTTTCCCTATCCTTTACTGAAATCCTGTCATTAACGCATGTTTATCCTCATGTAATATATTCATTTATTCCTCCTATCCATTTTTATCTCCTTACTACCTAAACCTGTCATAATATATATATATATATATATATATATATATATATATATATGATATATATATATATATATATATATATATATATATATATATATACAGGGTGTTTAAAAAGATGCGGCAATATTAAAGGAGTGATTGCCAAGGACACTTTATACAATAAAGTTCCTATAAACATAGGTCCCCAAACGCTTCGTTACCGATCTACAGTGTGTTGAAGTTTAATTTAAAAAACAGTCAAAATTAGATTTTTCTAAAATGGCTTGAGATATCATTATGAAATTTTACGCGTGTCAATAGCTGTGGAGACACATACTTTGCAATACAACATTGTTTTAAAGTGCACCTCATAGTTTAAGATACCTAAAATTATGTAAATTGTGTTATTAAAACTATTTTCAGGTAGAACAAGATTTTATGTTTCGTAATAAAAGCAGGAGGGAATAAATGGTATTTATGGGTATATATTATTGCATTATAAATACATTTTCTTAATACAATTTTTCAATATCCTGCCAATTTGACCCATTTATCGGCATCACAGTTAACATTTTTCAAAATTACCGACAAATATATGGTCACGTGACAAATGGCCACGCCATAACTTGAGAACGACTTTACAGATTTCATTGATTTTTTTAAGTTTTATAATAAAAATTCAGAAAATTGCGAATATTTAAAAAAAACTGCCAAATAGGTGTAACCTTTGGTACAAGGTACTTCTTGATATATTTAAAACGTTGGAAATAGTACTCCATTTTAGTCCAGAGTTTTTCAACTATGCTATTTGATCCTGTGTAACTAAACACATACTCCTTCCAACAGACATTATATTACGTTTAAAGTCTAAAACTGATCGGATACAACTATGTAAGCAGAGTGAAGAAGTTTTGTAATAAATTAATAATACATAATAATAAATATTTACCTGCATGAATTAGTTGACTATTGCCTTTCAATAATATGTATATAACAATTTTTAACATCAAATGAATGCGTCTGTTTAGATAAGGGGTTAGTTCCAGATGTCCACTAAAATGTATACATGTAGAAAGCCTTTCACTCGTAATAAAAAACAGTGGCGCCCAAAAAGTGAAATGTCACCTTCTAAGCTTAAAGAGTTATGTTTATTTTATCACAGTAATAAATATGTGTTATAATAAAATATGTGTTATGTCAAATATTTAATGTTAGAAATGCTTGAACACACCAGACAGAATTGCCAACCTAAATCAGTTCTATCTGCATCCTCTCGTGCACGATAGGCGGGTTCTAAAGGTGGTAATGAAACAAAGTTAGTTATGATGCAACTGCTCTAACTCGTGAAAACTGGTATACATATGTTCGCTTCATTCAAATATGACCAGTTTAATTAAGGTATTTGAAGATAGCAACGAAAATAAATAGCAACGGTCGTGACGTAACAAACAGTTTGCGATAAACGAAACCTACCAGGTAACTTCGAGTCAACAAAGGGCGCCCTCATGCGTTCAGTTTGATAACCCTAAATTTATACATAATATACATATGGATATATGTGTATATATATATATATATATATATATATATATATATATATATATATATACAGGGTGTTTAAAAAGATGCGGCAATATTAAAGGGAGTGATTGCCAAGGACACTTTATACAATAAAGTTCCTATAAACATAGGTCCCCAAACGCTTCGTTACCGATCTACAGTGTGTTGAAGTTTAATTTAAAAAACAGTCAAAATTAGATTTTTCTAAAATGGCTTGAGATATCATTATGAAATTTTACGCGTGTCAATAGCTGTGGGAGACACATACTTTGCAATACAACACGATGTTTCACTCGTACCATTGGTGCGCGTATTGGCACGTCACAGGCTATTTTTCAAGAAATAAGTAGGATGCCGCTGATTTCTCTAAAATAAAAATATCTTATAATTCTTTGTTCAATTGTGAAGAAAAAAGCTCTCTTGGATTTTTATCGTACGACGTACCGTTTTTGAGTAAAAACATTTTAGTGCATGTCCATTTATCATGCGTACAAAAATATTTTTAAACATTCCTGTATTATTCACTGACATATTGAATGAGTCTCGTGATTAATAATTTTGTATGTGTCGAATTTGTTGAAGTTCCTTATCATGAATCGCTATACGAATGCCGAGATGACCGACATGCACTACATTTATGGACTTGCTGATGGGAATGCATTAGAAGCTAGGCGGTTGTATACTGAAAGATTTCCGGGCCGTATTGCTCCTGATAGAAAAACTTTCGAATGTATTCATCGGCGTCTTTATGAAACAGGCACATTAAGACGAAATGGAGGAGCAGGAAGGCCAAAGACAGCAAGAACGGTAGAGCTGGAAGAGACCGTGGACCTCACTTATGGTGCACGGTCCCCGGACTTAAATCCTTGATTTTTTTCCTGTGGGACCATTTGAAGTCCTTGGTGTACGCTACTCCATTGGAAAACGTAGAAGACTTAAGAAATCGAATCATTGCTGGACATGATTGAAGAAGCTCGAGGTACTTCTACTCAAAAAATTGCTGACGCTTTGGATGTAAGTAATGGGACTATTTGGCACATTCTTAAGGAAAATTTGTTGTATCCATTCCATATACAACGCGTTCAAGCACTTCTTCCTGCTGATTTTCCTCCTCGCATTGCATTCTGTCAATGGATTTTGCACAAAATAGTTCAAATCCCTCAACTCCTGATGTTGATTCTGTTCACCGATGAAGCGAGTTTTTCAAGAAATGCAATACGGAATTTCCATAATAACCATGTATGGTGTGAAGAAAATCCAAATGAAATTGTTGAAGATCGTTTTCAACATCAGTTTTCTTTGAACGTTTGGATTGGGATTGTGGGTGACTGCCTAACTGGACCGGTATTTATACCCGGGAGACTTACCGGAGAGGTGTATCGCAACTTTTGGAAAACACGCTCCCTGGATTTCTGGAGGACGTACCATTATCAATTAGAGATACAATGTGGTATATGCACGATGGCGCACCAGCCTACTTTAGTCAAGTAGATTTCTTAACACAAGCATACGGAAATCGTTGGATTGGCCGGGTGGACCTCACTTATGGCCTGCACGATCCCCGGACTTAAATCCCTTGATTGTTTCCTGTGGGGCCATTTGAAGTTTTTGGTGTACGCTACTCCATTGGAAAACGTAGAAGACTTAAGAAATCGAATCATTTCTGGTTGCAACTCAATTAAAACAGATCCTGGTGTTTTGAGAGAGTTGGCCAGTTAATGAGGAGAAGATTGGATTCTTGCATCCGAGCTCGAGGTGGTCACTTTGAACAGTTTTGTAATTTTGGTTGGTAAAATTTTTGGTTTGGTGAAATATTTGTTTTGCCCTTGAATGAAACCCTTGATTTTTAAAACTTTTTTTTGTAATAAATGGACATGCACTAAAATGTTTTTAACTCAAAACGGTACGTCGTACGATAAAAAGTCAAGCGAGCTTTTTTCTTCATAATTGAACAAAGAATTAAAGAATATTTTTATTTTTAGAGAAATCAGCGGCATCCTACTTTTTCTTGAAAATAGCCTGTGACGTGGCAATACGCGCGCCAATGGTACGACTGAAACATCATGTTGTATTGCAAAGTATGCGTCTCCCACAGCTATTGACACGCGTAAAATTTCATAATGATATCTCAAGCCGTTTTGGAAAAATCTAATTTTGACTTTTTAAATTAAACTTCAACACGCTGTAAATCGGTAAGGAAGCGTTTGCGGACCTATGTTTATAGGAACTTTATTGTATAAAGTGTCCTGGCAATCACTCCCTTTAATATTGCCGCATCTTTTTAAACACCCTGTATATATATATATATATATATATATATATATATATATATATATATATATATATATATATATATATATATATATATATATATATATATATATATATATATATATAACACACATATATCCATATGTATATTATGTATAAATTTAGGTTATCAAACTGGCCGCATGAGGGTACCCTTCGTTGACTCGAAGTAACCTGGTAGGTTTCGTTTATCGCAAACTGTTTGTTACGTCACGACCGTTGCTATTTATTTTCGTTGCTATCTTCAAATACCTTAATTAAACTGGTCATATTTGAATGAAGCGAACATATGTATACCAGTTTTCACGAGTTAGAGCAGTTGCATCATAACTAACTTTGTTTCATTACCACCTTTAGAACCCGCCTATCGTGCACGAGAGGATGCAGATAGAACTGATTTAGGTTGGCAATTCTGTCTGGTGTGTTCAAGCATTTCTAACATTAAATATTTGACATAACACATATTTTATTATAACACATATTTATTACTGTGATAAAATAAACATAACTCTTTAAGCTTAGAAGGTGACATTTCACTTTTTGGGCGCCACTGTTTTTTATTACGAGTGAAAGGCTTTCACATGTATATAATTTTAGTGGACATCTGAGCTAACCTGCTTATCTAAACAGACGCATTCATTTGATGTTAAAAATTGTTATATACATATTATTGAAAGGCAATAGTCAACTAATTCATGCAGGTAAATATTTATTATTATGTATTATTAATTTATTACAAAACTTCTTCACTCTCTAGTTGTTCCTGATCAGTTGTAGATTTTAAACGTGAATATAATGTCTGTTGCAGGAGTATGTGTTTAGTTACACAGGATCAAATAGCATGGTTGAAAACTCTGGACTAAAATGGAGTACTATTTCCAACGTTTTAAATATATCAAGGAGTACCTTGTAACAAAGGTTACACCTATTTGGCAGGTTTTAAAATTTTCGCAATTTTCTGAATTTTTCTTTCCATAAGAACTTTCTACAAAGTATTATAAAACTTAAAAATCAATGAAATCTGTAAAGTCGTTCTCGTTATGGCGTGACCATTTGTCACGTGACCATAGATTTGTCGGTAATTTTGAAAATGTTAACTGTGATGCCGATAAATGGGTCAAATTGACATGATATCGACAAATTGTATTAAGAAAATGTATTTAGAATGCAACAAAGACATATATACCAATTTTCAACCAAATCAGAAAAATTAAAATACCATTTATTCCCTCTGCTTTATTACGAAACATCGTAAAATCTTGTTCTACCTGAAAATAGTTTTAATAACACAATTTACATAATTTGACGTATCTTAAACTATGAGGTGCACTTTAAAGAGCAATAATTGTCATCCTTATAAGCCGAAATGTTTGATGTTTCAAAACCACCTTATTAAATTAAAAAATCGCTAATTCCATATGTACTAACCAATATTAAATTTAATAAGCATAAATACTGTATTGTTAAGTTTTAATTACAATATTAGTTCATATAATATTATTTTTTGGGATTTTTAATGGTATTTAATTATTAACGTTTGATACAGTTATTTCAGTAATGTTTGTTAAAATTGTTTACTACATCTAACAATTTTTAACAAACATTACTACTGACGAAGATAACTGTAAGTGTTATCGAAACGTTTAGATTGTATAATTTAAAGTACACCATTAAAAATCCCAAAAAGATAAGTATTTTATTATGAGTGTTAATGGTGAAAGTTTACATTTAAATATTAGTTCGTTTACATTTTATTTACCGGTTAAAATATTAGATCAGCTCATGCGCTCAATATACAGGGCATGAACACAACCAGCGACGAGGCTAAATCGTATTTTTTAATTTTCTTCTCACAAATATTTGATTAATTTTGACCTAAAATTATGTAATTTATATTATTTAAACTATTTCCAGGTAAAACAAGATTTTATGATATTTCGTAATACAAGCAGAGGGAATAAATGGTATTTTTTTTCTGATTTGGTCGAAAATTGGTATACGTGGTCAAAATTCCGCCAAACCTATAGTCACGTGGCAAATGTCACAATGGATTTTTGTTTGTCAGACATGCAGAAGCGAACTGCCAATAGAGTTTTTCATAAATTTCAATAGTAAAATTTTTACCATATGTGTCCAACTTTATGGCGGTCCTCTATATATATATATATATATATATATATATATATATATATATATATATATATATATATAGTATTAGTAATTAAAGTATATTTCTAATCAAATTTCAATATATATTTAAGTTTAATAATGACACAAACGGCGTCTCATAAAGGAGAGCTTCTGATATATTTTAAAAATGAATTTATTATTTAATTCTTCAAAAAGGCCAAAACATGTTAAGTTTCTAAAGTTTTCGAATATGTCTTTTCATTTTATAATATATTCGAACATTCAAGAAATATACCGTAATCATAAATAAAGTGATAAAGTATTTTATTACAGTGCATTACCTTGTAAGCCACTTTGCTTACAATAATTAAAATGGTTTGTTTTAATGTGCCTCGGACTAGGTCAAGTCGGGTCTTATCTAAACAAGACGGGGGTGATTCGTATTTTGGTGCTTAACACTGTACACTTTGAATAATTACAATAAAATGTTTTAAACGTATATTACCTATTTCTTACAGCGCTAAACATATGTGTTTGTAAGCAGGTCACAGAGAAAATCAATAATTTAAAGTAACCTTGGTACGCATGACTATTCTTACATGTGATTTTGCTCTCAGACTGAATAGATGTGAATTCAGTACTTGAAATTCTTCACAAAGGACAGGTTAATATTTATCCGTTTCTGAATGCAAATTGTTCGTGTGCGCTCGATTATTTACTCTTAACTGATCCGGATGGTCTCAGGATTTCTTAATTAATTGAGAACGTATTTACATTGATTAATACATAACATTTACTAATGTCCGGCAATAAGACGCGTTAATTCTTCATTATCAGAAAACGCCTGTTATTGTTAAATGCGTATAACTTTCCTATAAGCGAAACTTATTCAACCTATTAAATGCAGGTGTACACGATTATTCCCTGGGTTAAAATGAGAGATTTACATGTATAACGTTCGTAATTTATTATGATGCTGGTAAATTAGTCAGACCTTCGGGAACTAAATAGTGGATAGTTTTTGGTTGCGTGAAAATATACTCGCGATACAGGAATGTTTATCTTATCGGATTTCCTTTATTAAGAAATATTATTAGAAGGATATCTAACAAATTGTAGTCGGTTCTCGAGACGCTGGATCACGTTTGATGCACTTTATTACGTAAACGCACCGCGGGTTAGTCTTTATTTAACTGGAGGATCACGCGGGCGATCTCTAAGAATACGGCTTCTGGTATTGAGATTATCACCAGGTCTTGGCGTCGCTTGTTTGTATTACTAATTTTTCTGGTGGTAGATGTAGTGTAGGTGTAATATGTTTAATGGAGAGCCCTTTATAAGATTCTGGGTCCAGCCCGTCTCGTGCTGTATAATGGGATCTCCCGGGCAGCGGTAGAATTAGAGTGAATACCATTCTTGCCGTTGGAGTAAATGGAAGATGACTTCAGGGCGTCAGAGCCCACAGTAACAACGTCCTAGTTTGTGTGTATGTTTGCAGAAGGTGACTTCAGGCTTTACAGCCTGTCGTGACTTCTGGTGTGTATGTTTGCAGAAGGTGACTTCAGGCTTTACAGCCTGTCGTGTACTTCTGTGTGTGTACTGAACGGGCTCTGCAGCCCGTCGTTACTCTGGATATCTGGTGTAATGTTTAAGAAAGGTGGTGCAATAAAACTTACGTGCTGTTAATCTTAGCGTATCTCAACCAGCAGCTTGATTGTATGACACTGATTTACCCGTGACGGCGGCAAAGTAACGCGACTAAAGATACACGACGGTTCAGGATGAACGGATGCGGCAATCGACCGGTCGGCGGCGTATAGAACGAAACTAAGTACGGCAGGCGCGCACGGTCTGGATATCGGTTCTAGATGCCTTCTTCCGGTAACGCCCCGGTCTTTATAGGTAATTCGCGGTGGGTGGCTCCGGCTTCTATGCAGGGGTCCTCTGGCTGTGATTGGCTAAGGGTTCTCTGACGTAGGAGCATTTGATGCTTTTTGATATCTACGTCGGAGGGGATTAAAATTAATTATTTATGATGCAATATCGCGCAATCTTTTGCAATTGGTTTTAATATTATGCAACTTTATCTAACTTGATTACTGTAGGGCAATTAAAAAATAATTAATTACAAAAATTTTAGTATAGTTAGGCTGGATCTTTACAACCTGTTGCAGACTTGGAGCTTTTTTTTATTTGGATTTTCATCTTTTCTAATTTACTTTTAAATGAAATGTAATGGATTGTAGAATGATTTGATTTTCTAGATTATGACAATCTGGAATACCTAATTCCAAATTTACCATTT
>JARFJB010001756.1:280000-357500 GCA_036346205.1 Vesta saturnalis
CATGTTAAACTTATCAGTGCTGAAGTTGTTCAGAATGGTTTTCTGCAAAAGGCCATAATCTCAATCAACACAGACATGTTTCATGTTTTCTCCATATATATAGACCGCACGAGACAAATACAGCCTTTCAAACCTTAAACGTTTTAAGAAATCAGCTTAGTAAAATTCACCACCTCAATTGCAATGTAATAATTGGGGGAGATTTCAACACTACGTTAGATTCTACCCTAGACCGTCTTAATTCTAGCGAAAGATCTAAAGCTCTTGCAGAATCTTTAAAAAAAATAGTTGCAGAATACAATATGATTGATGCATATAGGATGCTACACCCTACAACACCAGGGTATACCTTTTACACCAGTAATTCTGCTTCTCGGCTCGACAAATTACTATGTAATGTAATTTTTGCTCAGCGACTAAAAACTGCAAATAATCTAATTTCGTTTTTGGATCATTTGGCTGTACAAGTAAGCTGTTGTAAACACATAACCCAAAGTGCCCCATATTGGCGATTTGACAACTTACTTCTTAATGACAACCAATTTACGGAATGTATAAATAACGTAATTGATTACATCATTAAAGAAAAAAATCAAAAACAGGCTTCCTGGGACTGGTGGAATAAGTTGAAAAATGAAATTAAAACGGCAATACTCATATATAAAAAGCACAAAAATCAAGCAAAATATATAGAACTAAATGCACTTCAAAACAGGTATTAGCACGCTCAAGGATCAGCGAATCAGCAAACCCACGACGTGAACATCTTAACAAAACAAAGCAGACAGGTTTTTAAAAAAATGGCTTATTCTTCTGAGCTAAACAGAAAGTACATGGAAATTGTAAATGACGATGTAACGAGTGCAAGTGACGTCAGTGAAATAAAACGCAATTCATTTTCGAAACTGAATGTAAATGGTACACTGGTAACAAACCCAAGAGAGCTTTGTAGAGAGGTTAAAAATTTTTACTTATGTAAACAACAAGCAGTACCAATTACTATTGAAGAGAACTCTACCATTTTTCAAAACCTCGCTCAACTATCGGAAGAAGATAAAAAAAATGTAGAATCCGATTTAACTCTGGAAGAATTCACTTTGGCTTTGAAATCCTTAAACAAAAAAAAAACTCCTTGCATTGATGGATTTACAGCAGAATTCTACATGCTTTTTGGGGGAAAACTTAGAAAATATTTTTCTGAAATTATGAACAAATCCTTGAGAGAAGATAAATGTATTAATGAACTTCGGTGGTGACATTAATAGAAAAAAAAGGAAAAAATTTATTAGACCTAAAAAATTGGAGACCAATATCGTTACTAAATATAGACTACAAAATTTTAGCAAAAAGTTTGGCTAATCGACTCATGAATATAATTAGCAAATTGGTACATGCAGATCAATCCTACAGTGTACCAGAAAGATCAATATACGATAGTCTTCATTTACATAGAGATATAATATCGTACGCAAACCTTCAAAACAAGGCGCTGGGGATATTATCTCTCGATTTAGAAAGTGTGTACGATAATATAGATCACAATTATCTGTTTAAAGTTTTAAACGAAATGAACTTTCCGCCTTATTTCATAGTAGCCACTCAGTTACTATATACTAATGCAAGATTTCATGTTAGAGTAGGACACTTCCTAAAAGAAGCAATTGATATTCAAAAGGAATTAGACAAGGATGCCCTTTATCTGGTTCCTTATTTTGCCTCGCTTTGGAACCCTTTGTGAATATATGTCGAAGACAACTTTTGGATTACAATTGCCCCAATCAATAAACAGATTGTTTCAATATCTTCTCTTCCCAATCTGGAGCGAAAATCAATTTAAAGAAATCCGAAGGGTTATGGTGTGGAAAATGGAAAGATAGATCTGACTCTCCATTAGGATGCACGTGGAATAGAATTTCCCAAAGGTTTTTAGGAATAACTTTCAGAAGCACAGATATGTCTACATCTGAAACTGCTGTAGAAACCATAAATGAAAAATTGAATAATGCTTTAAAGAAATGGATTTTTAAATCGAACCAATTATCCCTGAGAGGACGAATAATACTAACAAACACTTTTATCGTCCCAAAACTATGGCATATATTGCAAATAATTTCCATACCTGATAAATCCTTAGAAAAATTTCAAAAAATTTTGTGTGGAATAATAATAAATGCACTGGATTGATGGTAATAGCCTGTGTGCACCAATAAAGCAGGGCGGATTAGGGTTAGTCAACCTTAAAACAAAAATTAAAGTCTTTCGCATAATGACAGCCAAAAAATACCTAAACACCCCTAACGGCAACTGGGCAATAATGTTTCAATATTTTTTAAATAGAAATGAGGACGAGAAATACGTTTGGCAGTCACTCTATAAAGCACCTATCAGCACAAAAAATATACCAAGTTACACACTAAGCGTCCAAAAAGCGTGGAACACTACACCACTATGATTTGAAGATTTTCCAGCCTGTCACAAGGACTTAACGGAAATGCCTTTACAGGCATGTCCTTTATGGCCAGAAGACTTTCACACCATTGTATCTAGCAACATCTGGTTAAGGTGTGGCATAACTAAATTAGGTGATGTTTTGAACGACCGCGATTGGAAGAACGCAGACGATGTACTGCATGATTATGTGCCCCGAGTTGTAAGACGATCATTGTATACTCAATTGGAACAGTTGAAACAACTATGTGAATCGTTCTTTTCTAACGTCATTAAAACACAGAAAACAACAAATTGGCCTCCAAAGTTGGCCTTTCAAGCAAGGGACAATATTCATTACGTTAACAAGAACACTAGAAAGCAACTAATGCAACAACTGTTGGCGATCGAGATAAATCTTAATGCAAAAACGAAAGGACATTGGGAAAATGCGGAAGTACATTGGGACAAAATCTTTACTCAACCTTCGTTAGGATCTGATGCCGTCGTGGCCTGGAGATTAGTAAAAGACCGATTAGCTGACATGATTTTCTTAAACAAAATTGGAAGAAGTGAACACACAAATTGTCTATGGTGCCATGTAGAAGGAAATGCATGGCACATCATTTTAACCTGTAATCTTACAAAACAAATGTGGGAATATATTCAAAATTTGGTAACAAAATTTTTAAAGGATAACACAATACAAATAAAAAATATGTTGTGTTTCTACAGTAACAAAAACAACCCTGATGCAAACTTAATAAACTTTTTAATAGTTCTGGGAATAAGCAATGCGTACCGTCAATTTCAAGAATATGTTAAAAATCCTGTATTAACACCAAGGTACTTATAAAATTACAAAAAACGTTTAAAATCAAGAATCCTCGCCGAATTCGAATGAAACGTTAGTAATAATAGTGAGAATATGTTCGAACATAAGTGGTGTTCAAAAAGCGTCATATGTAGTATAGATAATTTTGGGAATTTATATAGCCGCTTAGATGACACCTGCCTTGTCACTGAAAAATGTTACATCCATTATTATTGAGATTTTCGTTAAACCAGGTACAGCACGTTAGACGCTTTTCAAAATCAGGTGGGAGCAATTCTGGTAATACAGACATTTGGTACGGGTGCATTTTCAGTTTTTTACAACCCCTCTGGTATGTTCCATACGAAACCCCTACAATTACAGCTAATAAATAATCAACATTTAGTAATAAAAACAAATTTTACTCAATTACCACTTTGTGCAGACAATCGTCTTAAAGATTTTTTGGAACTAGCTTCCAATGGCCCCGAATATATTCTAAGGCTTATTCCTCAAGTACAGGTCTTCTGCCAGGAGATTTACCTTTGGGTACGGAGCCGGTGTCACGAAAACGTTGAACAATTCGACGAACATGCTGTGTAAATGTTTTGTAGGTAACGTCAATGTTGGCGAACGGTTGCTGGCATTCCTCGAAGCAAGAAACTTGCGGATAATTACAGACACCACCTTCGTCTCGTTGCCCAGACCGAAAATAAGCCTCCGAGATAAACTTATTGTGTTCATCCGAAAACATGACACTAACAATTATAACCTAAAAATTATTCGCATTTTATTTTTATTCTAAACAGAGCTCTGTATTTATTTACTTACCAGATAGATCAATCAAGCACGCACAGTTTTTGTCTTGAAAAAGATAGAATTTACGTGAATTACAGGAACAATAAAAAGATAAAACGACAAAAGCAGAAGGAAGCAAATTATAACGGTTTATACATAGGTACAGTGTTGTGAGCACGACGATTGAAATTCATGTGAATGATAATAAAAATCATGAGACTATTCTTAATAAATATTTGGTATTTAATTATTTATTATTTTGCCGTTTTTAAACCTTTTGTATTGCCATCCATACCATAATTTAGGGCCTCATGTATAGAGTTAACCCTGACTTTTTGCACATTGCGTTGCCATTTGGTTTTGGTACTTTGATGTAAATTTTAAATGTAAATTAACGTTGCTCATATTCAGGAGACGAACAGCTACTCAGCTGTTATAGTTGGAGCGGCAACTGTTATCGCGACTTTCACTGGCACTACAAAAGTCACTTTAACTGACACCAGTTTAAGATTGTGATCAGCTGTTTATGTTGTCATTTGCAAACAATAATAATTTTTTTTCTGGTTTTAAGTTATTTGATAAGTATATACGTTGAGTTCAACACCTGTGAGCAGGCTATATTTTCTACATCGTTTTAGACATGGATAGTGTAAAATATTACAAAATGAATTGTGGGATAATAATCTTGTTGATATTTCTATTAGATAAGCTTTAGTTTTGGGTGAACCTATGCCACCTTTACAAGCTGGGGGATTTGTTTGATACCTTAATGTGTTTTCTATAAATAGCCTTGTAGTTCAGGAACTGATTATTTCTGTAGGAAAAACGAATGGTTATAGATCTAGCACAATACTCTTACAAAAGAAGGTTACGTTTACCGTATGGATATTAGCAAAGCCCGAATCATTTCTATCTGCTGGTGATCGGTTTGGCTTTGCACGAAGTACAGCACATGTAATTTTTTGTGAAGTTTTGGGGCTTTTAGTAGAAATAATGCCACAAAATATAATCTGGCCAGAAAATCATGATCAAGCAATAAATGTGAGTAGATGAAACTGATACATTTGTATTTATAATGATTTTTAATATTGTAGGTATTTCTTCAAAGTTCACGGGGATTTCCTGGGGTTGTGGGTGTAACAGATGGATGTCAGATTCTAATAAAGCAACCAGTGCATAATGCACATGATTATTATAATAGAAATCAGTGTCATTCTATTATATTGCAAGGTAACTTCATCTTGAGGTTACCGTTGTATTTGAATATGAAATTATTTATTTGCAGGCATCTACGATCATTGAATGCTTTTTATAAACATTTATCTTCGAAAGCCAGGACGTGTGCATGATGCAAGAGTTATACGCGTTAGTCCAATATATGCTAATTTAATAAATGCAGTAGATCCTCTGTTACCAACCAATCAGCATAGAGTAGAAGATTTTGCCTATCCTCTTATGAAGAACCTATTAACTGCCTACAGAGATAATGAACACTTAGACGAAATTAAAAATTGTTACAATTATAAGTTAAGCAGTATCAGGTCATTGCGAACCTTACGTTAGGAACAAACATTATTACATCTGCATGTGTTCTCCACAACTTCATTATATTACATTCAGCTGAAGAGGATTGTATTGATGAAGATAACAATATAGAAGTTATACATGTAGATGGGGATATCGAAGATCCTCGAGATAATAGGGATCAAATAATACAAAAAAGAGACGAAGTGGCAGATTTATTATTTCATTTATGATAGGAAACTATATTGTTTTAGGTTACATGCATAATAAAAACCATAAGCAAGTGTACTATCATTTACTTCTATCTAATAAACATTTTAATATCGCATTCCGTTCTTTCTGTATAGCATTATTTCCTTCTCAATAACTTTATCTTCTCTACTCTCTTTTCTTCAATTTCAGCAAATTCTTCAAATAATGTACACCTTTTGTGGTCATTGGCCTTTTTTTTATTAATTGGAGTTGATTGATCAGGGGTCTATTTTGGTATTCCAGATAGCTCTTCTAAATCGAACAATTCTCTTTGATATGTGTTCCATGTGCGATACTGTTGCTGGATTTGTAAGGTTGGGGGGTTCGAGTACAGAGGATATTGCGTCCGGTAATTGGGCAGTTTTATCATTGAAGTAAATCTCATCGAAATCCTAAAAATAATCCCATGAAATCCTACTCCCACCAGTCTTCCTAGTAATATCCTTAATAGTAGTATAAGTTTTTTTCAAATTTCTCCAATTCTGACCCAACACTTCTTCCGTGACAGTGTGTGCATTGTCTTTAAATTTTTGGATAACGAAAGTCCCTTTTTAAAGATTTATATTCTTGTATTAATAATTTTGTACTTGCACGTGTTCAAGCATAATTTTCTTTCCCTCCGTTCAAGCTCGTTTCATCAGAGTTTGTATGCGTTGTTCAAAGTACTCAGAACTAAATGCCTCATCTAAAATTAGAAAATAAATATTTAGAAACCTTCAGAAACGCAGAGTCTATTTTACAATTATTACAATATTACCCATTCATTTTAGGTTATAGTTACAAAAATAAACAAAACTAAATTTAACGTTGTTTTTGCTGTCTCTCGTGAAAGGTCTCTGATGCTCTCACAGTGAATATTTTTTCTGTATACTTACTCGTACGAATGTTCAACACTTTTCAATATATTCCCTTCGCCCGTCTCCATTTCTCAACATGTATAAAAGTAGCGCTCTTCTGGGACGCTCCAAAACATGACGACTGCTTCCGAACGTGTTGCAGCAGTAGCGGTACGTTCCGAATACGTTTTGCCAACTGTTACACAACCGCTCCGGAACGGTTTCGTATCCTGAATGCGAGCATTAATAAAGGGTCCTAAAGGAATCTATCCTAACCTAACCCACCAAATTCGATTAATAAAACAATTATTTTAAGAAGTATAAATAAATATTCTATTAGCAACACCGCAACAATGACGGAAGTCAGGGTTATTTCAATATACGCTAATTTATAAAACTGCATTGGAGAAACTTTATTTAAAAAATCAACAAAACCAAACTCTTAACTATTACATAACATTTTAATATAAACTTGTAACAATAACATAAAAGAAACTAAAACTCAATTTAATTAAACTATGGTATGGAAACCAATTACATAAAAACCGAAGTTCGAAGATTTAGCATTAGCGCATGCATATGCACATCACGCAGCCTCCACTGAATCTTCTGAAGTTAGTTAATAACGGCGTATTAAAATATTTTTAATGCTATATAATTTATTATTCGAGTATTGTTTAATTTATAATGATTTTAAAACGCAAAATACGAAAATCATGAGATTTTATAGTTAAATCATTAGATCATGAGATGAAGAGTAAAATCATTGCAACTCTGCATACGTATTTACGCACGGTCATGACCCCAGCGGATGAAAGTTTTGATAAACAACTTACACTTTACTGTGTTATAATACATTTTTGATAACAATATGACCATAGCGGAGTTACAAACCCTACAATCAATTTGGATCAAAAGCTTTCCGTATGTTTTGTTAGAGTTATTTTGTCATTTTAGAATACTCTCTCTTATAGGAAAAAAATTTGAAGTAAATTAAGCGTGGTACCCGGATACTAAACAATTACTGCAAAATACTATATTGATTACATAATACCGAACGTATTTGTTGACAAAGTACAAAATTTTATTGTAATTTGTATGTATATAAACATTTTATAATAAAACAATACGGTTCAATTTATTCAACATAAAACAAATGGGAGGAAATATTTCTGGAGTATGTGCAATTTGTATGATAAAATAGGTATTATTTAGTAAATCATACATTTTTTTAATGTACCCCCTCATGTCCAATGGCTAAAGTGCTATTATTCATTTATTGCAGTAATGAATAAACAAAAGCGTTATTTGTTAGTGTTATTTTGTCATTTTAGAATACTCTCTCTCTTATAGGAAAAAATTTGAAGTAAATTGGGCGCGGTACCGATACTAAACAATTACCTGAAAAAAGATGGTGCATGGGCCATTCATTGTTTTAATTAGCACTATTCTTCAATTTGAGTCAATATTATGGTTTGTGGTAAAATAAAATAAAATTGTCACACAACTAGTGACACCACTTACAATGGTAAAATATTATTCAACAGAAATATGCTTTACAGGATCATTTTTAGATATAGCTTTAGAGACTGGTTTGTAGATGGCAGTACTATAATTAACGTTCAAATCTTTACCATTTCATTAGCGTTTATTTCATATTTAATTTTCCACTAGAAATAAACTATGTAAAGAACTAAAAGTAACATAAATCCTCTTCCCATTTTAAATAAATAGTATATTATTAAGATATCAAGTGCACTAAACTTAAACGTTTCCTATGCACAGGTTATTAATTTCAGTTCTTACAATATAAAGAATGTACCTACCTACAAATTGAAACGATGGTGATTAATTGCATGTCTGTGCAAGGAAATTAAAAGTATATGGCAATTATTGTAATTGTAAGGAAAATTACAAAATAAGAAGAAATGTATAATAATGCATCTTAGTGCATCTGAAACGCGACGATTAAGAAATTAAAAATTAATTTTTTTTAGTCCAATAACACGTTTAAGTTTAAAATGGTGAATTATGAAACTATAAACTATAAACTTTCACCATAAACCTAAAAAAAATAGAAAATTATTCTTTTCAATTTTAAATTATTTAAATCTTACGCGTTTCGATAGCAATTACGGTGTCATCATCAGCAAAGCTGAATATATTTCTTAGTTTGCATAATTGCCTCTACACCAACGACGCTAATTACAATTGTTATCAAAAGTTGATATAATTTATATTGAAATATACGATTTAAAAACCTTAAAGTGAGGTATTTATAATAAATGGTAAATTAGTTAAATGAAAACCTCATTCAACTAATATGCATTTGTATTGTTCTGTCTGAATATATATACAACCAATGCTTACCTAATCACATCGTGAATATTAATTTATTTTAAACAAATTCACCAGGTTTAATCTTATAGTTTTTAATTAACAAAATTGTGTATAAAATAATTATTTAACAAGTTATGAATTTGATATGAAATTATAATACTTAAATACCACAATAGATGAATTAATCTCTATTTATTGCATGTTCACTTCCGTATTATTATACCGATCCATATTTATTTTGATTTTTCAATAATGTTATTGTCTGTACCGTTACTTGTGAAATTTTGGTATGTTGCTAAATGTAAACAGTCATGTTTCCTTGGATCAGCTATAATAGAGTTGCCATTAATAATTGGGCAAGGTACGATTGTGTTTGCCTGGGAAAAAATTTCTGCCCACGAAGAATTAATATCTTCAATTATCGTTATTCTAGCGCATACAACAAAGCGTATAACAAATTTTTCTTGAATATAACAGGGAATTACATAAATTTTTTTATTAGCAGTAATTTTATCTAATAATTGCTGTGTTAATGTATTGTCCCCTTGAAGTCTAAAACAAACTAAACCCATACATGATGTTATGACCTCAAACCTTGAATCATTACACACTAATTGTTCAAAATGTTTAGCAAGTCCTATTTGGTGTCTGATGTGTTGACGAATACCTTCAACACCATAAATACGCAACACAAACCACAATTTTAACGCTCTAAATCTTCGGCCTAGGGGAATCTGCCAATGTCTGTAATCGGGGGCTTGTCCTTCATGTTGATGTTGTAAATAAATTCGATCGACGTTAAACGCTTCTACTAAATATCGCGCATCTTTAACCCACATTGCGGAACAATCAAAATTAACAAGCATCCATTTATGGGGGTTAAAATTAAAAGAATCACATAATTCAACTCCTTTCATTAAGTATCGGTATTCTGGACACACGAATGCAGCACCAGCGTAAGCAGCATCAACGTGAATCCAAATTTCTTCTTCGTTACAGATTTCTCCTAGTTCTTCTAAATTGTCAAACGCGCAAGTACCTGTAGTACCCAAATTTGCAACCACATAACACGGTATCAACCCGGCTTCCCTATCTTTCTTAATTGCTTTCCGTAATGCATCACCTCTAAGGATGCCATCAATAGTAGGTAAATGAATCATGGGGACAGACGCTAAAATACCCGCTTTTTCTACCGATGAGTTAGCCTGATCTGAAGTATACGCCACCAGTTTTGCTTTAATATCGCTTTCTGACAATTCTGGATTTGTTTTTTGTAATAATCGCACCGTTTTTTCTTTTGCTGCTAATAAACCAACTAAAGTAGCTTCACTTGCAGATCCCTAAATAAAACGCGTTATTAAAAAAAAAAAAACTTAATGTACATACTTGAATTACGCCTCCTCCGGGACCTTCCGAACAATTTAAAAATTCCTCAGGAAGTCCTAGTAATTTTCCCAACCAATTCATCATTATTACTTCTAACTCGGTACAAGCTGGACTAGCCATCTGAAAAAAAGTTAATTAGAGCATGTCAATTTATGGCTGAATTCGTATTTACCCAACTAAATCCCACGCAAGCAATTCCAGAGCTTAACATTTCACCTACAATTGCAGGAAAAGAGTTACTTGTAGGATAATACGCATGAAAACCAGGTGCATGCCAATGTGTAACTCCAGGCATTATATGCTTTTCAACATCTTGAAAAACTTCTTTCCAATTTTCACCTTTACTAGGCGTCTCTTTTGGAATTTCTTTTTCTAAATAACCCGGGCTTACAGATGGTAATACGTCCCTAAAAATTAATTATTCATAATCAGAAAGGGCTGATTGTTGCAGTGTGTTTAAATTAAATTTAAAAAAATCTTTACCTGTCACGAATATTGTCTACATAATCTGCGATGTAATCCACCATTGCTTTTCCAAATTCACGAAAATCCTGGGACTCCATTATGCCACTGAAAATAATTATTAGTATCCTTTAGCACACTGACTTATTAAATTTTGAAGGTTTAAATGCGCGCGAGGAACTAACTGACATTGGTCACCAGATTAGATATATATACGTAAGTTGCTGGAGGAAACTGAAATCTTTAGCGATGGTGTTTCCAATTATATATATACAATAGAGGTGAATATACTAAATACAGGATTTATTTAAGAACATAATAGTAACTTTTTCAAGGTTATAAAATTTGTCATACTTCTTTTTTAATTATTTTTATTTTATTTAGTGTTAATACAAACAAAAAATATTATTCACGACCAAGTTTAAAATTCCGAAAAGATTCTTTTGTACTTTTTACGTGTAACATTCACTATTTTCTTATATTTATTTCTCTTTTATTTTGCACGAAAGATTCATCAGTTGTATAACAATAAATTACACCTTGAGTGAGTTTTAGAGACCGTATTGTTAATTTCCTTAACAACAGAAAAATAAATTTAACCAGTTTTGTTGAATGATTAACATAAATGAATTAAAAACAAAACCACATATCACATTAAATTCAAATTTACGTTAAACATTTTTTTTTTAAGTATATAGCTATCGCATTGTAGTTTCTGCATTTTTAAATTAATGTTCCGGAAAAAAAATTAATTTGATCATTGTTATACTTTAAAGGTTTGTTTGAGAAATTATACACAAAACCTGTTTCTTTGAAGTCGTTTGCCTCGATTCGGAAAAACCGATAACTATGTATAATGAAAATTTGCTTCTAGTCATACATTTCCAAGACTGACGGATTTTGTTTATATTAATTAGGAAAAATTTAATTGCTCATCGCGGTTAGAAGAATGTCAGTATTCATAAATTTATTCCAAAAATATATAACGCAATATCTTTTGAATGTAGGGTAATTTTAGTATAAATTGTAGTTTATTATACGCCAACACCAATAAGGTGTGCTCTTTTTTCTAATCAAATGTGGTAGAATTGTTTAACTACATAAAAGTGGTTAAAATTTTCAAAAAAAAGCACTGAATTTCTTCGATAATGTGTTAGGCCACTCCTGTTGCCTGGGGCCCTTCAGTCTGCTCCCCATAGTGTCCCATGCACGTTGTATCAGACTTCAGGAGATCTAAGTGACCACGATACCGGGTAAACGTTAGCCCACTGAAAAAAACATGGGAGTGGGCATTATCCTGCTGAATTTTCTATCGACATAACGATATAGCGAACAAAAGATATAGGTTATTATACGTTTTTTTTATGAACGAATAAGTTCAAAGGTAAATATGTAATTAAAAATTATTATTACATCAGTCTACACACATAAAGACAAAATTTACATCGATTGGGGCTTGAACCTTGATGGCGCAGTTGGTTAGCGCGGTACTCTAGCAAAGTACAGATCGTAGGTTCAAATCCTACTCGAAGTAAAGTTTTTATCTATGTATTTAATAAAATTAATAATAATTTTTAAAAGATATAGGATACAATTTCCTTAACATGTTCGCGACAATAAATATTTTAGTGATGCATTTCCTGGAGACGAAAATTTTTTATTTTTATATTTTGTTTTATTGTGTTTTTTTATGTTAATAAAGACGTAAGTAATCTTTCTTATTGTTTTATTTTTTGTATTTTGAACCTTTTTTGCGTTAACCACCGGTGGTACACGACGCCTCTGAGAGAAAATTTTGTGTACCACCGGTGGCCACCAAACAGGAATTGGTTTCTCAAGTGTGTTACAACTCTGTTTTGTTTCAGGTAAGCCATGAATACTAGAACTAAGAAAATGTTCCACTGGCTGCTACACAAAGGAAGTGAGCTTTCATCAGTTCCAACCACTTCCACATCCAGTAATGTTGTTCCTTCTGCGGAAAGTATTTCGTCACATTCTGGCACATCAGATTTACCGATTTCATCATATTCAGTAGATGAAATGCAAGCGCTTGGAAATTCTCCGGCTTCAGAAAATTTAGATTTTGTTGTGAAGAATAGTAATGAAGAATTATCGAAGTCTATTAGCCTATCGCCAAAGTTGACAAATACAAAATTGGAGAAAAATAACCGAGGAAATAACCCACCTTCCTTCAACTTCCCGTGCGAGTAGTCCATTTGCCTCCAGCTCTAGGACAGAAAAACGATGCGAAACTTCTTCTGATGAATCTGAGCCTTATCAAGATTCCGGCGATTCATATTTTCCTTCCTCTTATGACGAAGAAAATGACAACCTCTCTGATGATCCCAATGACTAAGACTCGTCAAATCTGTTAACAAATATCGTTCAGCATAAGTGGCATCCTTGTAGTGACTTACCAATATCTTTCCATTTTTCTGAGCAACCAGTAATTACATTGGACAATACAGATTTAGGAGATCCTTATGGAATGTATAGAAACTTCCTCACAGATGAAATACTTGATGTTATCGTCTTCGAGACCAATAAATATGCCAACCAGTATATGTTAGGCTGCCAGCTGCGTTCCAGATCACTTATGAAAAAATGGGTAGATATCAATCGAAGTGAAATAAAAAAATTGTTTGCTGTTCCTTTGATAATGGGTATCTGCCATCTTCCAAGAATGAGACTGTACCGGTCGAACAAAGATAGGTTTGGCTGTTCGCTTATCCAGAGGAAAATGAGGAGGGATAGGTTTGAATGCCTGCTAAAATGTCTACATTTTTCCGACAACGAAGATCCTGAAGCATCCGAAGATCGGCTTTTCAAAGTAAAGCATATTCTAGACCTTATTCGCCTGCAATTTCAGGTAACACGTATTCTTGGCGAAAATGTAGTTATAGATGAGACAATGGTGCCCTGGCGAGGAAGATTAGTTTTTGGGCAATATCTTCCTGCCAAATCCCATAAATACGGGATTAAGATATATAAGGTCTGCACACCGGAGGGATTTACCTATGATTTCACAATTTACGCCGGGAAGAATGAGCCAACCAGTGCGAAAGGGCATACTTACGATACTTGCCAGAAGCTGATGCGCAATTTGAAAGATAAAGGGCGCATATTTTATATTGACAACTTCTATACCAGCGTGGAGCTTTGCGAAGACCTTCTGAAAGATAAAACATACGTGTGCGGAACCTTAGGAACAAACAGGAAAGGCAACCCAAAATCAGTTTGCAGTAAAAAACTCAAGAGAGGACAGATTTATGGTGAACAGAATGAAAAAGGGATAAGAGTTTTAAAATGGGTAGATAAAAGACTCGTTTTAATAATAACTACTGTACCGGACCACAAAGATGTGTTAGCTCCAACAGGTAGTAAGAAAAGGATGGGTGCAGGTGTCTCAAAGTCTGTTGCGGTAATCGCATATAATAAAGCGAAGAAAGGAGTTGACATATCAGATCAGATGTCTTCTTATTACACGACACTAAGAAAATTAATAAAATGGTATAAAAACTATTTTTGAGATAACCTTGGGAACAAGTGTTGTAAACGCTTGGTGCGTGTATAACAACCATGGGAATAACTCTAAAAAACTGGACATGTTGCAAGTTAGAGAACAAATTATTGATGGACTGTTGAGCAGGGATGTTAATGGATTGGATATAAATAGGATTGATCATGATGATAGCATACAAAGGACAAGGAAAAACCAAAGCCGACCGCTGTTTTGGCAACTCATAAACTTAAAAAATACGACGGTCCTCTAAGGAGTACCCGAAAAAGATGTGTTACATGCTACAAGAAAATTCAAAGTAAGAAAGGCCCTAAAGAGGCAAGGATGAGGGCTAAAAGAGTAGGCACATATTGTGAGGACAGCCCAAATCAACCTACCTTATGCTTGCCATGTTTTAATGATAACCACAAATAGTTCTGTTGAATGTTGTTCAGTTACGATAAGTAATTTTAGACACTTTTCTTTACCCTTTTGTATCGTAACATAGGAGTTTTAGGCAATTATTTTAGTATTTTATACGTTTTCTTAGTACCTAAGTTTCCCCTTATGTTTCTTTTTTATGTATTTGAATAAGCCCTACATTTAGGTTTCACAAAATAAATTTTTTATGTTTTGGAAATTTGTTATATTTCAATCATGTCTAGCACTGTTATCTGTGGACGAGTGCGCCGCCGGTTGTACACCCATACAAGGCAGACAGTCCTGCAGCCGATACTATAATATAAAAGCCCTTCATTAGAAATGCGGGATTTTGAGTAGCTTGATGTGAATACTGACCGATGTACCACATGTGGCGCACGACGTCTGCATGAATAGCTTCGAGTGTACCACCGGTGGTACACGTCGTCGCGAACGTGTTAATATACGCTGGGCTGTAAAATGCACCGGTTTAATACGAAATGAAATCTATTTCCATCAGCTTTATAAGAGTATATCATAATTCGTACAGCTCGGTGCACAGTTTGACAACATAGAATCGAAAATCAGGCTTTTCTCGACGTTTTCATTGGATCTGCAGTACAGCCCTAAGCACCAACGAGATTCATCGCTGAATATCACTCTACGCTACCGAACATGCCAACACAATATTAATCTACGCTGATTCCGACTCTAGAGGGTGTTTCGTAACACTAGATTTGACCGACACAACAAGCCAAAAAACCTTATACAGCTACAATGGTTCATTTGCAGTTAATTCTTAGTAGGATATTTGGTTTATTTGGGACTTTGTAACGTAAAGCTTTAATCGTGTAAATGAGAATTACCGGACTTTTTTGTATATTTTACGAAGCATTACTTCTGATACGCCACTGACAATCTTTAACGTATCGTATAATATCATTAACGTTGTCATTTAAACCAAGTATTTGAATATACACTGTGTTCAGATTTCGATGCTCACAGTGGCATATCGGTTATTGGAAGAGATAGGGTCCAATCGGGAACGTTTTGCGGATTTCAATGCTCGTAACAAATCACCCTGACTTCCTTCTATTTTGAGGTATTTAGACACTTTTTTTTATGATAAATTTTTAGTTCTCAAAATAAAAAAAAAGCATGTACTAATGTGGTAAAATATTGTTTATTGCTTACTAAAAATTAACAAGACCTAAAAAACATGTATTTTCCTAAAAAAATGTATGTCCTCAAAGGAGGACAATATGTATTAACTTTACTTACGATACGCTTCGAAACATTCTGGATGAAGTGCTACTAAGCACAGACCGCATTTGAAACGCGTGTTTCGTTTAGATGTTAGTTCTTTACAGTGAGTGGCATTACTCTGGTCAGTTTTTTTGGCCGGTGTCCTGCATTATCCAGTCTTCTTTCCGTTGGTATGTGGATTCTGGATCTCCTAACATGAACTGGGGTTGGAGGTGTTTTACTTCGTAGCCTACCCTTTTCTTTTATTTTCGTTCGTCCTTGAAATTTGACTTTTGAATGTAAGTAAATCCATATTTTCATGTTTGTTGAACCCATATTAGCCAAACGTTGACAATCGTAACATTCACAAAAGACGTAAAGGAATGGTTGACAAAAAATTGTCATAAAAAATGTTGTAGCTTTGGCTTTTTATATCATGGCATAGGCGCATTACGACATCACCACCTGATCCCAATTCGGTCACATCTTCTCTACTTCCAGAAGCAGCCCGATATTGAACATTGAATGCAAGTGGTTTTTATTTCCCCAACGTCCATTTCCTTTCAGGAATGTTGCGTGTTCGTTTCTTTCTCATTGGCAGTCTTTTAGTTTTTGGTAACACTGTCTTTGTCTTTGATTTTTCTTTTCTTGTGTTGCCTATTGGTTCTTCTCTGGAATTTTTTTTCCACTCTACTCATTTCTTCAGAGAATTTTAGGTTCTGGTGATTTTACGCGATTGTTGATATCATCACGATCAGAGTCTGTATCAATGTTTTCTGCTATGCTTTGCTCACTTTCATCAGTTTCACTCTCCGGGAAATATGCGGGATCGTCCATGTCATCATCGGATAACTCGAATACATCCTCAGATTTTTCTTCCAGCTTCTCTAATTCTCTCATAGAAAGTAATTTCGGCGACAATACTTTTGCGAAAATGAAATAGGTTCATTATTCTTTTGAATGTTCGTGTTTTCTTGATGAAATATTTTTAGAACAAGAGATGTGTTTGGTTGAGCGGAAGTCGTGGGTTCAAAGACAACTTTATTTTGTGAACAAGCATTAGTTGAATTGATTTTATCAAATACATCGTCGAAAATTATACCATATGCAATTATGTCTTCCAATTCCTTTTCAGTTAATGTTTTTTTATCCATTTTCAGTCTAAAAGAAAGAAAAAAACATATAACCTTCAATACACATTGTCCTGATACCAGGACAATTCTGAGTACACTTAACAGGGCAGTCCGAACCTCGGTTACGAACGTAAGCCCCTATCCAGCGTAAGCGTTTGTGATTTTTATTACAATCGCTTAATTTCCAAAAAGAACCCTACTCAACGTTATTCATCGTTCCGGATTCGTGATCTTCGCTGCATCGGAGTTAGATCTGTTACTGCGCGCATACAGATAACACGAAGAAGCGGTCAATAGAAGCGGATCTACAACTACAGCCGGATACAGAAGGATTCCAGGACATAGTCGCCAACAGCAGGATCTTCGGGTCAAGGTCAACGGTAATAGGTATCATTAATAAAAATATTTTAATTTAATTACTTTGTTGTTTTTATTTTAACTGTGTATTTCCTCCGTTTCGAATTGAGTCTCTGATGTCCAAGAATTTTTCCTCGGGGTGTGAGGCTGCACTTCGGCAGAGACCCGGCATTTCGATAAACAGATTTTTAATTTTTTAATCTTCAAATTACACAACCCTATTACTAACAACGCAGCCGAGATGGTTAAGCAAGGTCGCTATCGAGCTACTATCAAAGTTGTGTCCCCTAACCCCGTCGACACCCGTCCACCTACACCTGCACCACCACTTACATACACAGCACACACCTACGCACACACACTAGCCTCTCCACCAACATCCTCACGCACACGTTCCTATTCAAACGCCCCTTCCATATCCATCACATCCACACATTCCTACATTTCCACACGTTCTGCCTCTTCCACAAAACCACTCAAACCCGCTCACACACACATATCCGCTCTCTTACCTACACCTGTTCACACACATACCCGCTCTATAACCTACACCGCTCTTACCTACACCTTCCCCTGCCTTGATTCCTATATCCGCTTCCCCCAATCCTATACCCGCACGCTCCCAATTCTCGAGATATTGCATCCGCAATATCCCCAAATCCATTAAAACCCAAAAATCGCTTTTTAATTCCTTGAAATCCCTAACCTTCCCTGGTTGAACGTAACTTTCAACCACAACCAAACCTGTCTCTTAGAGACCTCCTCTCCCTTTCCGGATGGTACGCAGCTTAGGCTGCGACACCACTTCGGCGACCCAACCGTTACCCTCACCCAACTCTCCGGTCCCCGCGTACCTAACACCACTCCTAGAGCTCCCTCCTTTTCCTGTGTGATTCGTCACGTAGACATGAACATCCTAGCCCAAGAGATCCTCGATGCGATCGATCTTCCGCAAGTGAAGAAGGCCGTTCGCAGCACCTCAAAGGCCACAAACACACCAACTTCCCTAGTCCGCATTATAACCCCTTCCCAAACTACCCTTGAGTTCCTCCTCGCACAGGGTGTCGTCATGCTCGGGCGATACTACCGGTGCGAACCTTCCTTAATCCCGCAACCGCTTCCCAAGTATTGCTCCACCTGCACGCAGGTGGGACATACCGCTGGGGAGTGTCCCACCCGGTCCATCCACTGTCCTAACTGTGGCGAAAGTCACAGATCCACCGCGTGTAAATCCTCGGCAAACCCGAAGTGCAACAACTGCGGGGGAGCCCATCCCACCTACTCCTTCCAATGCCGGAAACGGTGGGAACCTCCCAGTTCCCCGTCGAAGATGGCACCCCTCGACCCTATCCTGTCTGAAGAGTCCGAATAGACGGCCCACCTTAAACCAACTTCCGACACCGAATCCCTTTCCATCAAGGACTTCTTACAAGTTCTTACCCATCCCTTGACCCAGATGTTCTCTCATCAGCGAGATAGGGTTATCCGAGCCTTAGACTCGCTATCCGGCAACTTCTTCCAACGGTGGATAATCACCTGCGTATCCTGTACGCGGATGAAGGTCGCCGTTATCCGCCAAACCAATCCTTAACTCCTTTCCAATAGATATCCTAGCAGGGACCATTAATGACAGGGGTGTGCGTCGGAAATGCCTCTTAATCAAAGACTTCCTACACTCTCATAATATCCATATCCTTTCGATAACTGAAACCAAACTCATACCAAGATGCACCCTTAATTTCAACACCTTTCACACCTATTCAAACAATAGCCAACATGGAACCTCCTCTTAGTTAAAAATTGCTTCCCATCCACTCCTTTCAACTTCCACCGCACCTGCAGCATCTCGAATGCGTTGCTACGACGGTGCACTTTCCCACTCCTATAATATTTATTTCCTACTACAACCCGCCTGGCCACATAATTAAAGGAGTGCTAGAACTCATCATTCTAAGCAAAAAGTTCATATGTACATGGGTCTGGAAATGGTTCGTTTCGAGATACAGGGTGTCAAAGTTGAAAAAGAAATCGCGTTTTCTTCAATATCTTTCGACTGTTTTGAAATAATTTCATGAAATTTTGTATGTGGAGGTTTTTGGGATGACAAATGTAAATTTGTGGTCCATTTAGTTGTGGTTTCTAGGGCGCCAGCGGCAACCATTTCGACCCCTTTAAATCGTCGCAATTTTTTGTGCTACACTGCATACCATTTTGGACTAGAAAATCGATCTTCCTATCTTTTCTGCTAAAAAAGGTATATCTTAGTGAAGTCGCTAGGAGCAACCCTTTCCGAGAAAAACGCATTTAAAACTCATGATGTATACACATTTTCGGAGGGTATTCTTTTGACAGGTTTAACAATAGGGATTCTTACTTGTTTACTTATGTGTCTGCTCTAGCAACTTCACTTTTTTAGCAGAAAAGATTTGAATTTGTCATCCCAAAAACCCCATATAAAAATTTCATGAAATTATTTCGAAACAGTCGAAAGATATTGAATAAAACGCGATTTATTTTTTCAACTTGTTCACCCTGTATCTCGAAACAAAGCATTTCAGGACCCTGTATATATATATATATATATATATATATATATATATATATATATATATATATATATATATATACTGTGTCTCTTGAATTTCTGGACATAGGAATTCCCATGTTAAAATAAACTATTGTAAATATTGGCTCCCTAATTATTTTACAGTAAAATGTCAAATGTAAAACTTCTTAAGGAAAAAGGCTGCTTCTTATGTTACAATTGCATTTACATTTGGTTCATCCGTTTTCGAGAAATTTATGAAAAACTTAAGGGATTTTTCGTAACTGGTCAAGGTTGCTTTGCTTTAGACAGACAATGCTAACAATAATTATTAATTGTCATTGTAAATCATTCATTGTTCAAAAACAATTCATTCGTCATTAAAACTTTATTTGGGACAGATTATTACTCTTTATAGAAAAATTTGTTTATAAAATGAATTATTACACCATTGAAGAAAAAGAAAATTTATTGAATGGCATTACTCTGGAAATTCACTTAGAAATATCAGAGATTTATACTCGGCTAGTTATTTATTTTCCAATTTTCATAATTAATTTGTTTATTTAGAATATCGTCTTCTTGTTTATAACAGACTTATTTTATTTGTGCTCCTTATTGTATTTATCCTGACACTTACATGGCTTATTAACGTTACCGGTTACGAGAAAGCCCTTAAGTTTTTCCTAAGTTTCTCGAAAACGGATGAACCAAATGTAAATGCAATTGTAACATAAGAAGCAGCCTTTTTTCCTTAAGAAGTTTTACATTTGACATTTTACTGTAAAATAATTAGGGAGCCAATATTTACAATAGTTTATTTTACCATGGGAATTCCCTATGTCCAGAAATTCAAGAGACACACACACACACACACACACACACACACACACACACACACACACACACACATATATATATATATATATATATATATATATATATACAGGGTTAGTTAAAAGTGTGGAGACGGCGATTTATTGTCGTTAATATTCATTTTAGGAAATTATGTGCAATACAAAAGTTTGTTATGAAATTATTATCTACATTTGAGAATACTTGAATTATGTTTTCTTCAATTGTTTTTAAGTTACGACGTCATCGATATTTTTTGAAATGACAACCTATATTTCTGATTATTGATTTCGATAGTACATTCTATTCTCTTTTCAACGGTATACAATTTTCAATATGTTACATTTGAAAAAATTGAGAAAAGTGTCTTTATGTTCAAATATTAAAGATCCATTAAATTAGCAGAATTACTCTAGACAGACAAAAGCGAGGCGATAAACAAACTCGAGCGAGGTAACTTTATCATTGATTATTGTTTATGTCAAATAGTTGACATATTTCAATTGTGCAATTTGTTGCTGTTAATATTAGCAATGGCGAGCTTAAGTGAACGTGAAAGAATTGAAATACTTATGATGCTGGGTTATGGAAATAGACGCAGAAGTTTACAAGACGCTTGTAATTTATTTAGTGACACGCATCCAAACAGAAATCCAATTTCTAAATCCGTTGTTGGTAAAACCTTAAAACGCTTTGAACAAACCGGTAGTGTTAAAGATTTGCCAAGGAGTGGTAGACCTAGAACAGCGTAAAGCGATGATAAAAACTGAATGTTCTATTGGCCGTATCTGAAGATTCCCATTTATCAACCAATCAATTGGCGGCCAATCACAATATTTCACAGTCATCGGTCGTTTCAATTTTAAAAAGTGAAAAGTATAAACCTTATAAGGAGTTGACGGAAGATGATTTTGATAGGAGACTACAATTTTGTGAAGAAATGTCAAATATTTGCAATAATAATGCAAATTTCGTCAACAATATTCTGTTCTCTGACGAAGCTACCTTTTGTCTTACCGGTGAAGTAAACAGACATAATTGCAGATATTGGTCATCGGGAAATCCTTTTTGGTTTATGGAGCACCATACGTAGTACCCCCAAAAGGTTAATGTTTGGGTTGGCATTCTAGGGGTCATATTATCGGTCCCTTTTTCATCAATGGCAATTTAACTTCGGCTCTGTATTTGCAGTTTTGCAAAATGAAATTATACCTGCTTGTGCTATGCTGTATCCAGATGAAAACAATGAACACCTTCCCAATAACAGTATCTGGTTTCAGCAAGATGGCGCCCAACCACATTATAGTGTAAATGTTCGTCAATATTTGGATAACGTCTTTCCAAACAGATGGATTGGGAGACGAGGAAGTATTGAATGGCCAGCTCGTTTGCCTGGTTTAAGCCCTTTAGATTTTTTCTTTGGGGATACGTAAAAACAGGGTTTACAAATATAAGCCCAACGATGTCGAAGATTTAAAAATCCGAATTACCAGAACGATAAAAGAAATTCCCCGAGAATTTTTACAAATTTCTATTCAGGGTTTTGTAAATCGATTGAATCATTGTCAAATTAGAAATGGAGAACAATTTGAACACTTACTTTAATTTAGTCAGTTATTAATTTGTTTTAATGATAAGATTGTGACTGATAAGTTTATTGCAAATAAATGAGTGTTAATTAATTCTGCTGATTTAATGGATCTTTAATATTTGAACATTAAGGCACTTTTTCTCAATTTTTTCAAATGTAACATATTGAAAATTTATACCGTTGAAAAGAGAATAGAATGTACTATCGAAATCAATAATCAGAAATATAGGTTGTCATTTCAAAAAATATCGATGACGTCGTAACTTAAAAACAATTGAAGAAAAAATAATTCAAGTATTCTCAAATGTAGAGAATAATTTCATAACAAACTTTTGTATTGAACATAATTTCCTAAAATGAATATTAACGACAATAAATCGCCGTCTCCATACTTTTAACTAACCCTGCATATATATATATATATATATATATATATATATATATATATATATATATATATATATATATATATGTATAGCTATAAACGGTATCTTACTGAGCCCGGTATAGCAACAGGTCCCTACTGAGCCCGACCCCCGCGCTTATATACAAAACGTTGTGTGGCCCGATTTTATGTTATCCGTACGTTGTGAATCCCGGCAGCGTTGTTCTAGCTGTTTTACATAGATATGCACTTATTATTCTCTTTTTCCTTATTTTTAATTATATATCGGCGGATTACACTTTTGTGACAAGCTAATATACTGTAAGAAAAATTTCAAACAGAAAATAGCGGAATATGAAAATGTAAACTTTTACCATTATTATAAAATCTATCTAAATATTTCGGTAACACCTACAGTTATCTTCGTCAGTAGTAGTATTTTCTAATAAAATTGTTAAAGATGTTCAAAACAATTTTGTGAAATTTGAAAAATTAAAACATAAACACAAACCTGCTATTAAAATAACAGTTTGGAAAACGTATAAAGCCAACTATAGAATACAATTTTACTAAAGAGTAACTAGAGAATTAAAAGATTAAGTGTTGTTAAACTGTCTTTAAGATGGCAAATCATAACACTCTCCAACAGTCGAAGGCTAATAATGAAAAATGTCCACCAAGAAACAAATTTAACAAAATTTGATGAGACACTAAAAGCTAAAATTAACATTCAAGTCAAGACGTATCATCATACCCTTTTTTTAATTATACGACGGCAAAGCTTATTTAAACGGAGACTTTCTTCTTGTATATTTTTCAATAGCTTCACGTTCTAAACGAACATAATAATGTGTTTGTATTAGTAATATTTCCATATTGTCAAATTGGATATCATGATTTAAATTATTTAAGGGATGATCAGCTACCGCAGACTTTTCTGGTTGGCTTAATCCGCAAAATCTCATATGTTCTTTATATCTTGTATGAAAACTACGTTTTGTGGTTCCAATGTATACTTTTCCACATGAACAATATTCGCTCCGAAAGATGACAATGGACTTGAAATATCTTTAGGTGTTAATTGTAGGTTAGAAATAGTGCTAACACCATATTTAATTAAGATTTTCTCAGTCCTATCAGTAAGTGAATATCTATTACCTTGTAAGGATTTTGTTAAATATTTATATTCATGTTTTAAAAATTTAGGATCACAAATTCGTTTTGTTCGATCTACTAAAGATTTAATTATACAAATTTTCTGACGTAGATGCTGGTTGGATAATTTATGAAGAAATCTATCAGTATGTGTTCGCTTTCTATAAACCTTAAAAGATATTAAAGTATTAATTTTTTACACTTATGTCGTATGTCGAATTTGAAAAAAATGTCTTAGAAAATTTCTATTTGGCAAAAATGACTTTTGAATCACAAAATTATCAATTTTTATAATTTTTTACAGTAACTTTTTCAAATATTTTTCTTTATTTCAATTCTCAATTATTTGGTTTCCATGGTGACCACGAACAAGGAATACTAGATTTAAGTATGTAGCTCATTTTTATCACAAATTTTAAAATTTGGACTTTTTTGATAATAAGTATGAAACTGTTACGTTTAGGCAAATAAAGTTACGTTTTGTTTTTGACGTTAAATCGATCTGAGTAATAAAAAATAGGGGTTTCCATTTGATTTTTGAGTAATTTGCATTTTTGATAGTCAAAATAAATAAATTTTTATTACTAACCTGAGAAATCGCCATTATTTACCCCATACCTTTAATAAGAAGTAATACTTCTCTCCCTAGGTAAATAATGAAAATAAAAAACGCCTACTAAATAATGATTTATTTTATTTTTAATGAATGAAACAAAACTCATAACTCTAAGAAAAAAACAAACCGGAAAATTTGACAAGATAGAAATTTAATTAACTGCACAATTAACTAAACATATTGAAAGTTATAGTTAATTGTGCAGTTATGACAAATCATGTGTATTCCGGCAATCTATGGTGGTTCGAAATTGAATACTTCGTTTTTAGTGGCACCCCACAGATAAGGTCGGGTGATTTCGCATGCCATTGTACTGGTCCATTATTTGAGATAACTCTCTGATTAAAGTTTTCACTTAAACTTCTTTTCACGAGCATTATGTGCAGGAAAGTCGTCCAGATGTTTTGCATGTTCTCAGGGTTAATAATATGTCTCAGGCCGGGCATTATCTTGTTCTTCCTTGTAGTGCCATATATCTGTTTCGAGTTATGTTATTATCAAAGGTGAAAGGATCTATTAAGTGATCATCTAAAATGAAAAACACTCAGAAACAACAAAGTCAATCAATCTTAAAACCAATCAAACCACACCAAACATTAAACCAAATCGAATTTATAATCAACTCTGATTTACCAAATGTGGATTTTCAGTAGACCAATTATGATAGTTATGCCTATTGAACACTTCACAGTTGGTGAATCGTGTTTCATCTGTCCAAAGTATTTTCCTAGGAAAATCTATACTTTTTTGCAGATATCACCTGCTGAATTGTAATCTCCGGTGGAAGTCATTATCGCTTAAGGTCTTGTACAATGCCTTGGTATGTCTGGCATTTATTTTTCTTCAATGTTTTATAAACGCTGGATTTCGGATTACCAGTTTCTTGAGCGACTAGACGAACTGATGTACTTAGATTGTTCGTAACATTTTGTAAAGCAATATTTTCACCTACATCATCATTATTTACATGGTACTTGGGTCTCTTTAAAAATTGTATGGTGTGGTTGTGATCTTTCCGGAAAATGCTGAGCATAACTCGTGCAAGCATTTTCAGACTATCAATTTGCTTCGAAATAAACTCCAATATATCAACCTTTTCTTCATTTGAAGATTTATGTGCCATTATTAGTACTTAATAATACCGACGCTTAACGGTGATTGCTCATTAGTGACTAACACTCAAAGCTCTGACTTACCGTTTCCAATTTTACATGCGAGTATTGACAGTGCATCACACACGTTTTATATCATAGCCTACCATAGTCTAATTTATTATTTCATATCTCTCGTAGAAATAAAGGTTTTTTAGACATGTACCTCATTGAAAAGTTCTATCCAATCAAAAACTAAAAATGACGGCCATTAGAAAAAGGAAAGCGCTATTAGCTTAAGAAAATTAAAATGAAAATTGCGGGTTTCAAAGTTTAAAAGCATCTGCATAAGGCGTTATTGAGTTATTGAAGAAAACCAAGATCGCAAAATATTAATTTTTTTGAAAATATCTCAGGATGAATTTAAAATAAGACTTGTTGCGAGCGTTGAATTACACAAAACATTCCCCATTTGGCCTTTGCGCTCCCTTTTCCAATAATCAAATTACCACTGGTGAGGATCGAAATATGGAAACTGTATAAACAATTGTTTTAGTGTAGTGTAGCGCTTACATTTAAGAAATAACTTTATTTACGTTTGAATGTAGGATAATTTATTCATTTAACCATAAACCTTAGATTCATGTTGTGTAATGGAATCTTTTTTACAAAGAAGTGTAAGACAGAATAACGATTATACCTACAGAATTTTACGGAATTATATAAAACCTACTTATGAGACTAACGTAGAAAGTTCAGCTGCACTAACGTTGAGTGAAACTTGACGATCTAAAGTGATGTTCGGAAGAGGCTCTTGATTTTCTCTAATAAACAATACAGCATATTATGACGTAGTACGTGGATGTTATTATATTTTTAAAACATTTCACTAGTATGAAATTCTAATTACGCACAGAGGTTCGAAATAAGCTTTCTTTCATGATGCAATTAGAGGTGGTTTAGTAACAATTGTTGATTTTGTGTTTGCTTCATCTAATGATCATAGCCATAGAAAGCGTTCCTAAATAGCAGGAGGGAAAATAACTAAATACACAATGATAATAACTATAATATACACATACTTACCCATCGTGAAAACGTGCCATAATAATAGCAATACCGAAAAATAATGGTCACAAACTGGAAAACTTTAGACCCATATCACTTCTACCATGTCTCTGATCAACTACCGACTTGTGACAACATAAGAAAAAGACGGAAGACTCATTAAATACCAGGCCCGCTTTAGAAAGAGGCACTCCCCCACTGATGAAATGTTATGTCTTGACCAGCTGATTAACGAAGCTTTCACAAACCGGCATACATGCCGCGGCTGTCTTGTTTGATATATAAAAAGCGTACGACACTTTATGAAAGTATTGGATCTTGGAAACTTTAGACCGCTGGGGACTAAAAGGCAATCTTACTAAGTACAGGGTTAGGCAGAATGATGTATCCATTTTAAGCTACTTTCGTTCCATAATATAATAAGATTAAAATCCAACTCAAGTCGCCATGCGTTGTCTATAAATTACGACAGTTGTCAAACTGTTTAATTGTGAAAATGAAGCGTTGGTCCAATATTCAACGTTCTTTTGCTGTTGAAGCTTATTTCAAGAATAACAATTCTATTGTAACCACCAGGTTACTGGAATACTGCAGGGATCGGTGCTTAGTGTAACACTCTTTGCAATTGCAATCAACAACATTGCAGACAAAATCAACTCGCATGCTCTACTGTATGTTGACGATCTATGCATTTTGACGATTGGGGTCAACCTGGAAACAATACGCACAACCCTTCAAAAGAACATAAACGATGTGGTCGAGGAGACAAGTGCTAGGGGCTTAAAATTCTCTACCACAAAAACCAAATGTATGCAATTCTGACGATTAATACTCACATGCCGACGACCAACGTTACTGCTCCAAGATGAACCAATACCATACATAAGCGAAATTAAATTCCTGGGTATGATTCTCGATCCCAAGCTTACATGGAAAAACCACATCAAAGAGCTAGTAAATAAATGCCAAGTGACTCTAAACAGAATTAAGGTCTTAGGCGGATATAAGTGGGGAACCGACAAAGAGAGCTTATCAAAGATGGTCAACGCGTTCATCAGGAGCAGAATTGAGTATGGTTCCGTAATCTACGGAGCAGCGGAAAACACGCACACTAGGAAAATACACGTGGTATTGAATAGAGCCATGATGCCAATAATAGGCGCATATCGCACCTCTCTTATTGAAAGCCTAAATATCGAGAATGGATAATTACCCTTAAACATAAGATTGTAATGGATGCATTAGAAATTTGAATTTGTCGCTGTTATATGACATTAAATGGTTGTTGGTTACTTGTGTGTAAATATAATTAATATTAAGATGAAAAGCTTGAGTCTATTTCGACGAGTATCTACATATTGAATTGGGAAGCTTTTAAATAAACGCGGCAATTTGCGGGTCATGACTGTTTTCTAAAAGGGAGCAAATAGAGACGCTGGAATAACGACGTGTATTTGATAGTCAGTCGGATTGAGTAAGCGATCACAGTTGGTTGAATTGAAAGTAACCAAACGGTTAAAAAGCGATTGCTGCAGCTTCAGTTATGCTGTTATTTAAATTGTGAAATTATAACGAAGATTCAGTTGGTATAGTGATAAAGAAATATATATGATATTTTCCTTATTAATGTGAGGAAAAGCTAAAACGAATTAAAGTGTAAAAGTTGGTGATAATAAAAAGATAGCGAAATAACTTAAAATTGCGATTTATGTGCGTATTGAAGGTGCTCTAAGTTGGTATTTCGATAGCGAGTGATAAATATAAAATAAGACAATCGATCCAGTATAATAGATCGATATATAAAGTATAATAACCAAAAATACTGACAATTAAAAGCATAGCCGTTCGTAGCGCCATGTTGTAGCGCCTGCCGTTTGGAATTAAAACTGAACAATTAAGTAAAAACTGGATAGTGTAAATACATCAAGTAATTATTTACAAAGATCATTAAATTGTGGGAAATAAAATTAGAATTGCATTCATCCATAACAAAGGTATAAAAGAGATTGAGAAAACAAAGGAGAGCGGCTCTAGCTTGGCGACAGAGAACGTCATCAAACTAAACCGGGGCTCAAATTGGCAGAAGGAAGCGCAAGAATTACGTCACCAGCTCGAACGAAGTGATAAACTTGTAAGATCTATTTATAGTGTAAATAAAAGAAACTTTGTGCGTTTCATTTATTTTTGAATTTATGTTTAAATACCAATGCTGCACGACAAGATATTTCGCTCATCATTGATAAAGGATTGTTTTTACATACTACTATTAAGAAGTACTAACTTAGAATTATAATTGATTTTTATATAATACTGTAAACAAAATAGTCTGCATGTTGAATTTTGAAATTATCATCACTTTGGATTCATTTTTTTTTATTGACCATTACAAATATTAAAAAGTTTATACAAACACTGAATATGTAAATGCTGAAGAAGGCAAGTTCAATTGATTACAAAATACAGGTAATTAATCAGATTGAGGATAATTTTAATAAATTATTTTATTATATTATTGAGCTTGCTGGAGCGTCCCGATAAAAGAAAGAAGGAATTTGTTAAGCAACTATTAAAGTTCATTTACACAGGCAGAAGTGTGACAGCAATAAAAGTAAAGTTTAGTTAATGAACGCTACCTTTATAAATTAAAACCACTTAGTTAAAACTGAATGGTAATCATTTCACATTTAATAAGAACAATATAAAGATTTTTACTCAATGAATTTGAAATTATAAAAGATTGAAAAAGAACCCAAATATTATTCTTTGTAGCCAGGTGTATTTACGGCAAGAGGGTTCATTAAACAGATAATAAAAAAGTGGAAACCAATGAAAGTAAACATCAAGGAAATCACAAGTAGTAACAAGGGAAGAAAGGGGAACGTTATTGTACACTAAAAAAGCAGCTAAAGCAGTATCAACAGTGTGTGAACGGGAAAGCTTAACAGACATTGAGGTTGGCATGGGAATGATTAACGAAACATGTCAAATTGAATGGTCGGCGAAAGACTCATTACTACGAGAGATAAATCCTTACATAAACAGAACAAAACCGGTTTGAAACAAAGGGAACGACTGATCATTACACGAATGAGAGTCGGACACACTAGAATTACCCACTGTAACGGGAGCCTTAGAAAATCTCAAATTTCGCGTGAAGCTCTATTACATTAAATAGTCTTATTATTTTTCTCGATAAAGAAATGGTTGTTGGTTATTTGTAGGCAAATGTAATTAATATTAAGAAGAAAAGCTTGAGTTTACTTGCAATAAGTATTCATATGTTTAATTATAAAGTTTTCAAATAAACGCGGCAGTTTGCAGAAGCATAAATGATTTGTAGAGAAAGGGGAAGACGCAGTAACAGTCGCGTTAAGGAAGCGGTCAGTGTTGGGTTGATAGTAACCAAAGAGAGTAATAGTCAAGTTACCCTAATTTTAGAAATAAAGTAAGATAACATTTAGTGTACAAAGGGAAGAAGTGAAATTACCTTCCTTATTAAGATAATAAAAGACTAAAGTTAATAATTAAATGTAAATAGTGTCAAGTTGGTGATAATAGAAAGGATTGCGTAAAAATTTAGAATGGCGCTAAGGGTTAATAAAAAATTAGGTTTTCTGTACGTACCGAATGTATTCCAAGATTGTGTTTAAATAGTAAACCATAAAAATAAATCGAGACTGTCAATCTAGTGTAAGAAATTAATACATAAAGAACAATAACTCGAAAGGATTGATGTTCAAAGTAGAAGCGTTGCCGTTTGTAGATGCCCCCTGTTCGTTGCACCACGCTAATTGTAGTTAAAATTGAACAATTATAGTAATAATTGACTATTATAAATATATCAAGCAATTATTTACAAAAATCATAACAGTGTTGGAAAGGAAATTGTAGTTACGTCATCGGCTTTCAACGAAGCAACAGATACTTACGATTTCTAATAGTGTAAATAAAGAAGCGTTTATGTGTTTTATTTTCTCTGAATTTGAATTTGAATGTCAAAATTGAACGGAAAACATTCCATTCAATTTTGATAAAGAGTTTTTTGTTGCATGTTAGTATTATAAATATTACTTATAATTAAAGGTTTGATTGTTATATGTAAACAAAACATTTCTGCATTGCGAATTTCAGTAATTAAATAAGTGTAACATTTGATTTATTTTTATTATTAAAGACTATTAATATTAAAAGCTGATATAAATATTGAACATATAAATGCGGAAGGAAGCAAACTCAATAGAAATCGAAATAATAAGGAAAATCGAACTCAGCATAACTGTGGTCATTGATAACGGTAATCATTTCTTTTTACACTTGAGCTAGCTAGCTTATTTTGATAAGGCAGGAATCCGATAAAACGTAAATATTAAAGCTCATTTAAACAACTGAAATTTAATAGCAAGCAAATTAAAATTAAACTAGTAGATGATATCACTATAAATCAAACCCATTCCGATTAAAATAAAAAGGGTAATCATTTGGAACTCTCAAGCACACAATATAAATTTTCAATGACTGTGAAATTGTTAAGAATTGTAAAAGAACCCTAATATTATTTTCTGTGGCGGGGTGTAATTAAACACAAGTAATAACTACTGGTATTACGACCGTTGCGCCACAGCCATCTGCTGCTCGGGGAAAAGGCGATAACGTGGGCGCAATATGATGGTGTACAACTGACAGTAAGACACATTATCAGTGCCCGAACCTGCAGGACTACCGAAACAAATACGAAATAAACGAAATCAAGCAGCTATGCAACCCGAAAAATTATCGAAACATAATTGCGTGTATCAGCGAAATTGGGCTGTAAAATATAAAAAGGACTAATAAGAAAAGACAGAAATGACACCTCCGGAGTGTGCCAATTACATGGCAGTAGATGTTCACTCTTGTCAGGTCCAGCGGAACAACAGAAAATAATGACAATAATAACGGCAAATTGACTGACAAAGCATTTGACACGCAACTGAAAACCTTCAAAATACATTAATCACAGTACAGGATTGGATGAGAAAGTGGAAAATTCAAGCCAACACTTCACAATCATCGCACGTCACGTTTACAATGAGAAGAGATACATGTCCACCGGTAACACATAATAACACCCAGATTCCCAAATCTGAAGAAGTTAAATATCTAGGAATGCATCTAGACCGGCGGCTCATATGGCAAAATCACATATTTACCAAGAGAAAACAACTAGGAATCAAATTCCGTCAGATGTACTGGCTTCTTGGCCAACAGTCTCAACTTAAACTAGAAAATACGCTCCTACTTTATAAATCTATTCTCCGACCCATCTGGACGCGCGGTGTGCAACTTTGGGGTACTGCCAGTACCTCTAATATTGAAATCCTTCAATGATTTCAAAAGGTGCTTCGGTGTATGGTTCATGCTCCCTGGTATGTACCAAACCACATAATACAAAAGGTTCTTAATATTGAGTCAGTGCGCGAGGTGATTAAAAATTATAGTGCTAAACATAGACCTCGGCTCACAATTCATTTTCATGAGCTAGCCACTCAGCTAACAGATGACAACTACATACGCCAGTTGAAGCGGTTTAATCCTGATGATCTACCCACTAGGTTTGATTAACTATCCATTTGTCTACAGTTCTATAGGACTGAGATACCAATTACACAATTAGTTAGATAATATGTTAAATAAGAACTATCGCTAGATTATTCTAGGCAAATCTGTGTGCCGGGTGTCCAAAGCGTCACGCGACGGAAGATTGTGACTTCGCTGTTGATTTTTCATTAAAATCATTTATACAAAAGTTATATGGTTCCAATACGTGCACAACTTAAAAATATTTTAGCACCTACAGGATGATTCGTAAAAGTAGGAGGGTTATCAACTTTTTTATTTTAAATTGAACACCCTGTATATCATTACATTTTTGGATAGCCTAATGAATAAACTTTTCAACGATGTATAACATCTGTACATATAAAATGCAACGTTGCCAAGTTATTTAACAAAAAATGTATTTCTTTCCTGAATGTAAGGTTTGCAATAAAAATTAATTCTTGGTCGACACAAATTAGTTCAGGGATATAATTAAGCTAGGTACAGGCTTTGAAAAGATGTAAACGTTTTATTGATATATTAAATAGGGGAGAGAAGACTCCGTGTGAAACTTCAAATGGAACATTCTGTATATTTTGATATGGGCGAATAGTACTGTTAAGGACCTAACTTTTATCTAAATACGTTGATACCGCTAAAATTTATAGCTTTTAAAATATTTCTATTTTTTTAATTTTTCTATATTTATTTTATAAAGTAACGATTTAATAGAGTGCCACGATTTCAAGTCACAATATCAGATTAGTAATACAATGTAATATTGAAATAATAAACAAACAATTAACAAGAACAAGAAGTAGGTAAGTCAAACATATGCAGATGTGCACTTAAAAAAATTATAAATAAGGTTCAAACAATCGCCCTCTTTTCTCAATGCAATGATTCACTCGTTGTCTGTAGGAACGTTGTAAATTATGCAACGGTTATTGGGTTACATTACGAAACGCTTGTTGAATTCTTTCCCTCATATTTTCTGCAGTAGTCGGCGATGTTCTATAAACTTTTTTAATGTAGCCTCATAAAAATAGTCCATGGAAGCCAGATCGGGTGATTAAGCTGGCCACCTGATAGGCCCATAACGACCTACCCATGGTTCAGGTAATTGTTGATTTAAAACTCCGTTACATCACGAGCCGGATGTGCAGGGATGTTCTCTCCAATCCAATGCCTGGTGGAGTTGGATCTTGTATGGATGGTATTTATATTCATTAATTATAGGTATTGTGTATTGTTGATTTCTGCAAATCATGTTCCACTGCAATTTTTCTAATACTTATTTGAGGCTTTTCTTGTATAGCTTGAAGCACCACTAGTTGAGTTTGTTCGCTGTTTACAGGTTTTGGGCAATTGTTCTTTTTATATGCAATCGATCCTGTTGCTTCAAATTTATTTTTTAAATTTTCAAGAACTCGTTCATTTGGACAACGGGAATCGGAAAATTTTTGTTTATAAATTCTACAAGCAAGTAAACAATTACCTTGGGCTTCTCCTATTATCTAATCATTTGAATTAATTCGTTCTTCGTATATTTATATAGAGTTAACTTCTTTGAATTCAAGTTTTCTTCTAAATACAAATGTAATGAAAAAGTAGTTTTGAAAAAATCAAGTTTAAATACACCTACTTGACATATTAAAATTTTGTTTTACTGTTTTAAATCAGGACATTCTATTAAATTGTTACCTTATAAAATAATTATAGAAAAATTTAAAAAAGTGGATATATTTTAAAAACTATAAATTTTAGCGGTATCAACGTATTTAGATATAAGTTAGGTTTTTAAGAGTACTAATCGCCCATATCAAAATATACAGAGTCTTCCATTTGAAATAAGAGAATTGATGTACGTTGAACATGCTAAAGTTTCACAATGAGCCTTCTCTCCTCTATTCAATATATCGATAAAACGTTTACATCTTTTCAAAGCCTATACTTAGCTTAATTCTATCCCTGAACTAATTTGTCTCAACTTAGATAATAAACCAACAATTCATTTTTATTGCTATCCTTATATTCAGGAAAAAAATACATTTTTGTTAAATAACTTGGCAACGTTGCATTTTATGTGTACAAATGTATACATCGTTGAACAGCTTATTCATTACACTATCCAAAAATGTAATGATACACAGGGGTTTCCCTACTTTTACGAATCACCTTGTAGGTGCTAAGGTATTTTTAAGTTGTGCACGTATTGGATCCATATATCTTTTGTATAAATGATTTTAATGAAAAATCAACAGCGAAGCCACAATCTTCCGGCGCGTGACGCTTTGGACACCCGGTATAGTTAGTTAGTTAAGTCAAATGTCACACTATTTACTTAATGTTCATAAACAACAGATTGTAAATACACTAAGGATCTCAAAAAAAAATTATAGCTCATACAAAATTAGTTATTTTGACAAATTCTATGCAGCCAAGTTTTGCATGTGAACCAGGAAAATGTAATTTAACGAAAATGGTTGAAATTTCTAAATGTATGTATTTTGAGTGACATATAGATGCCTGCCTAAGTTAAAATTTAACTAGTAGTGATTATGTAGACATTTTTATCAAAACTATAACCATTAACGGATGCGGTATAATATTTAAATGATTTTGTAAAACATTAATGTTGTGCTTAAAAACTGTTACTTTAAATACTCTGTGTATTTGATTTCTGATATCAGATTTATTTTATTGTATGGCTGGAGAATTTTTGTTTATTTGATAAAATAAATTAAGAAAATTGAAAGAGTTTACTGTAAAAAATGAAATCTTAGAAAGTTATTAAATTTATATTTAAACTGACATTTCTTAGATGTTGGCCAAATTTGAGAAAAATTCTTGAAAATCAAACGTAATTGCGACAGTATTGTTTTTATGTTAATTTTATGATAATGGACGAGGTTTATAATGAAAACATAGAACAGAATTATGGACGTATACATACTATGTATGCTCTTACTTTAATTTTGTGATTTAACGACGATAATTTAAATAAGCAATTTTTAATTATCTTAACTATCTATTCAATTTGTAAGAATAGTTTATGTAATTTGAATATTATTATGAGTAGATTAGAAAAGACATTATATAGTAATTTAGAATATTCAACGTTAAATGATACTTTTAAGATAACCCACACAATTATTTGTGAGTTGAATGAGCATAATAATATTATTCCGGCCCAGAATTACTAGTCAAAGAAAAAGTAAAATAAGAACTAATAACTCTAATACAAAACCAGTGCGTTCACTTTCCAGTGGTGTGAGGGTGTCCACACTGGCCACGTTTGTAATCGTGGTGAGGCCCAGTCTAATTTGGGTGTTTTTCCGGTACATCAGTCGACAACCACCAAAGCTATGAAACTACGGCAACGTATGACCTGGACTAATCAAATGAACCTTCACGTTATGCGATGTTATTATACTGTAACTAACTTGAAAACTGCACCACTTGTTAGATATAATTTAAGAGAAATGTTTTTAAATAGGCATACTGATTACACAAAAGTAACTTAGCAAAGATGTGTTGATCAAAAGAGGGCAATCTTAAACAAGAAATGTATACCACAAGTCCAATTGGATAAACTTAAGAAAGTGGAAGCAGAAGCTCTAAACTTAATTATGCCTGAAGATAACTTAGATTTGGAATACCAAAAATCACTTCCAATACAAGAGCAAGTGATGGTTGATGACCAGAATGTTGTGTTTGGAAATTATTTTTATTGATTTTAGACGTACGGCTCCTACGCAGCGACCACCGATTCTAAACAGACCAAAAACAATGATATTAAACGTGTTAGATATAAGAATCATCCCAACCAATTTAACCATAAATGACTGTTTTGAGTACTTACTATACACTTTGTTATCTATTCTGTAATTGTTATTACTATTAAATATTGTGATGCAGGTCCTAGTAACACATCAGCCAGTAATAGAACATAAAATAAGACCAAGAGAAAAAGTCTGCAGGACCTCAACTCAACATTACCGTATACATACCGGATTTATATAATTACATAATAAAACGTACAATGCAAGAATGAAACTGAAATTCTTTGATTTTATGTTTTACATGTCTTTCAACACTACTATAAAACAAACATTATAATAAGTTTCTTAAGGATTTTCACTTTTTGTTTAATAAATATTTTAATAGCCTTTTAAGAAGTCATAACCAAGGAGGTATGGACAGAAGAGAGTATAAAGAAAAAATGGAAAAAACAATATGGGAAGAGAAAAGAGTACAAGAAATGAAAGAGAGAATGGAGGAAGCAACTGAGAAAGTCAAGTTTAAAAGATAGAAGGGGAGAAAACGGGGTGAAATCAATGGTGGGATCGAGAATGCAAGGAGGACAAGAAGAAGGCAAGAAGAACAACTAAGTCAGTGGAAGAAAGGAAACGTAGAAAAAGAGAAATATAAAGAAGCAATAAATACTCGAATATTGAAAGAAACAAAAGAGGAGAAGATGGACACAAAGGGGAATACAAGTAAACGAATAAGAGAGATATTTCGGGAACGTATTGGAGGGGGAGAATATACAGTAAGGTGAAGGAAGACAAAGTAGGGAAATATATGAAACACAACAAGAAGGAGAAGGAATAAAAGAAAAGGAAGTAATAGAGGAATACCGAAGGTGAAAAAAGGTAAAGCGGCAGGACACAAGGCGGGGAGTGTCTATATGGAGGAGAAAAGGATGACGGAAATAGTAAACAAAATATAGAGAGGTGAAGGATTTCCGGTGAGGTGGAGAGAAGGACATATACGCCCAGTGCACAAAAAGGGGACAAAAAACAAGTGACAAATTACAGAGGTATCACAGTACTAAACACGGCATACAAAATATACGCGACCGTACTGGAAGAAAGGTTAAAGAAAAAAGCAGAAGAAAAGATACTGCTACCAGACGGACAGGCAGAATTTAGGAAAGGAAAAAGAACGATAGACAATGTATACATACTGAAACACATGGCAAAGCAGATATTAGAAAAGAAAAGGGGGAAAATGGTAGCGGTATTCATAGACCTGGTAGCCGCATTCGATAGGGTGAACAGTCAAAAGCTGTGGGAATACTTGAGGAAAAAGAAGATAAACGAAAGACTATTAGAACGGATGGAAGAAATATACGAAGAAACGAGGAATAGGGCGAGGTTGAATGCGGAATTAAGTGAAGGATTTGTAACAAAGAAGGGACTGAGGCAAGTGTGCCCACTGAACCCAAGCCTGTTCGCGGTATACACAGGAGATCTAGAGGAAACATTAAGGGGGCACTAAGAAGGAGGCGTGGTGGTGGAGAACAGGAAGTGTGGTTGCCGGCATACGCAGATGACATAGTGCTGATAGCGAAAGAAGAAAAAAAAATTAAGGCAATGTTGAAAATGATGGAAAGATATATGAAAAGGAAAGATTTGGAAGTAAATGTAAACAAAACTAAGGTAATGGTATTGAGAAAAGAGGGAGAAATAAGGAAAAAGGAGGAGTGGAGATGGAGGGAAGAGGAGATACAGGAGGTAAAGGAATTCACCTACTTGGGCTACACGATGACACAAGACAACAAAGATGGGGAGCACATATAAGAACGAGTGAGAAAAGGAAGCAAATTAATGTGGATTGTAGGAGAGGGACTGAGCGGAATGGACTTCAGAAAAGGAAACAATTATTTGAGAAAGTAATAAACAGTGTAGTATTGTATGGAGCGGAAGTGTGGGGATGGGGAGAGTATAAAGTGATAGAATGATTGCAAAAAAAATACTGTAAGTGAGTACCGGGAGTGGAAAGAGAAACCAGATACATTATCAGAGAGCAGGTGCATGTAGATGTAAATAAGGGTGAAGGCAGGAAAGTGAGCAATAAAGTATGAGGAAGAAATTAGTAAAAGATCGGAGTGCAAGATTCTACGAGAATTTCGGAAAAAAACAAAAGAAGAAAGAATACAATATGGATAGGAAACCACAAAAGAACATTATGAAAAAAAATGGGTATGCGAAAGAAGAAGTGTAGAGACTAAGAAGGGAAGTAGGGAGCGTGAGAGAGGACATAATTAGAAGGGACAGCGATGTCCAAAAGCAGCAAAGATGGGCGAATGTGAAAGAAGGAAAATATAATACAAACTATAGGAATATTAAGGGAGAAGGGATACCGGGATATCTGAACGGTGAAGGAAGGAAGGAAAGAAAGAAAATGATAGTGAGATTTAGATGTGGAAACGAAGAAAGGGGAAAGAAATATTAGAGAAGGGACGAAGAAAGAAGAAGAAAATGCAGGTTGTGTGGGGAAGAGATGGAGACGATAAATCATATGTTGAAAGAATGCAGGGAGTTAAAGGAAGAGGATAGGATGGCAGAGGAGATACTGGAGGAAAAAGGGATGGGGAGCCATGGATGGAAGAAATATGGAGAAGAAGAAGATAGTTAAGAGCAGAGGAAACAAAAGGGAGGAAGACTGTGCAGGTGGAGAAAGGAAAGGAGAGTCAGCAAATAGACAATTGTAAGTAGTATACACAATAACTTTGCAATATTTTCTAAACAAGCAAATAAAGATTATAGCAGTAGTAGTAGTAGTTTTAAGATGCACTTTTAAATAATAATGTAGGTACTATCGAATGCTTCGTATTTAAAACAAAAGACCGAAATACATTTATAAATAGTTTCTAATGTCTAATGCTTACACAACATTTCGAATAAGTTCGCCACTTTGAATTGCAATATAAAAATAAAACAAAAAAAAAGCAGTTAAAAAAAAATAGTTTCCTCGCTGGGGGCTAGAACTCTCATTTTTTGCATTACCAGTCAGATCACTTGACCATCTGGCCATTAGCTCCGTTTATATTTAAAGTATATTGTTAGAATATTTCTAAATTGTTACAGATTTTTAATTTTTACGTTGTCTCAATTTATATAAGAATAAATTTTTATTTAAATACCATTTCTACTAGCTCGATCAGCGTGACATTGCTCATCTAATTCAGTGTCTTTCATGCGTGTAAGAAATTTCAAGTTAATAGCTCTATTTAAACGTCTAGTTTGCTTGAAAAAATTGAAAACTGTGAAGGTTAACAGGTACAGCTGTATTAAAAAAAAGGGGTACAAGTATTAGAAAGAGACGTCAAATTCATCCTATTTGCATAAAAGCGGCTGTGATTATTGGAGCTGAAGGTTATTAAATGTTAGAGGTTGTCAAACATGAAAATCACTAGCGTTGAGTGTCAGATAAACGAAAATATTTATTCAATTATTTACATTCAATGGTTCAATAAGAAATAATAGGAACAATTAGAATATAAGACTATTACAAATAAAATTTAGTATTTGGTTTACGTAAATAAAAATAACACCAACGTCTATGAGTTCCATCTTTGACAACCAATGACATATATGATAATCTAAATTAAACTGTCATTTGTACAGCCGGTTTTACGCAAATAGAATGGCAGTCACGTCTGGTGGAACTGCATGTTCCAAAAGTTAAGAATACGGCTCAAACGGTCTGACCGTAATCGCGCATGCGCACGCGCACGCTCACGCTCACGCTCACACGCACGTGCACGCGCACGCGCGCGCGTACGCCGCACGCACGCGCGCCAGCACGCACGCACGCACGCGTGCACGCAAGCAAGCACGCACTCACGTACGCACGCACGCATGCAATCACGCACTCAAGCACGCACTCACGCACGAACGCTCGCACGCACGGACGCACGCACGCACAGTTTAAGGAATATTAAAAATTCCTAGTTAGGTAACTATAAGGTAGTTTTGTTTCACTGCGTTACTAACCACAATGTTTTGTTTGGTATGAAGCACAACGTCAACAAATGTGTATGGGGATGATTAACATTTTGTAAAATAGACACACTTTTTAATGTGTCTTTGAAGTAAAAACCACACAACCACCAGAATATAGCAGATGATACATAGGAGAGAGCAGTAGACCACTCAAAGTGAAAAGTCGGGAATACAAGAATAACACACACAAAGGCGAAACAGAAAGATCAAGAATCACCGAGCATCTTTAGAACGAAGACCACGGAATACAATGGGATAACATACATATAGTAACAAAGGACGAGTATACTACCTGTCGAAAACTACATCGTACTGGCTAATGTAGAAATGAAACCTATATGGATCCCAATAATGCGCGAAGAGCTAGGTGCAAGACACCTACGTAATAGGTTACTACGCAACATGCGCAATAAACTACTGAGCAACCATAAAAAGTTAATATGTATAGGGTCATAATTCCAAGGGCACATTCCTGGATCAAATTCAAGTAGAAAAGTTCATATAAACATGTGTCCTAAAAAGTCTGGTTTTCAAGATACAGCACACTGTATCTTGACACATGTTTATTTCGAAAATTCCATAAGTGTTACATACGGTTTCACATCAGTCAGCAATTCTATTCCTTAATTGTTCTACTGTCTCGATTGGTGTAGTATAAACTAATGATTTTAGGTACCCCCACAAATAAAAATCTAGACTATTGAAGTCAGGTGATCTTAGCCACCTCAGAAATGTGGTCCTACAGGACCTATCCAACGCTGTTAGTAGGTTTTATTCAAATAATCACGAGTCAATATGCGAAAGTGGGCAGAAGCACCATTAAACATATACTAATGTTGTTGCCGTAACTGAAGAGCAACAACTTCAACAAGTAAAAACAAATCATTTTGTAGAAAATTACTGTGTGATTGACCGTTAAGGTGTCCTGGTACAAAAAATGTTCCAGTCAAATATTCACCTATGATACATGATCTATAACACCAATGCAATGATTTCAATAAAATTTCGTACATGAAGGTTTTAATATATACCGAATCCATTGGTGCTATTGCTAATTTGATTGAATTTCCGGCTTAAAAGGAAATGATAGCAACTTTGCTATTTTAAATTAAATATCCTGTATTTTTTTTTATTCAGATACAACGTGGAGGAATCCCCGAAGACATGTAGTTTCAACAAGATGGGGGCCTCACCTCATTTCTTTCGTAAAGTAAGGCAGTACGTAAAGCAAATTTTTATGTCCCAATAAATATAGGTCGAACAGGCTCTATCGAATGGCCCTCACGTTCCCCTGATCTTACTCTACTGGATTTATTTCTTTCGGGCCACCTGAAATCTCGGGTGTATATCGAAAGACCTCAGAATTCGGAAGATCTATGAAATCGGATCACATGGAAATAGCCAAAGTCACTGCGGGTATGCTGAGAAATGTAACTGAAAGTTTTGTGAATATACTTGCGTATGTCAAGTAGTAAAGGGTGAGAATCTTGAACACCTTGTATAAGATCAATTTTGTTTTGATGGTAATTTTGTAATTGCCTTATAATTACCATATGTTAATAATTTGTTTTTGCGTGTTTTCATGTGTTACTAACAATACATTTTCAAATTAAGAGCTTTTGAAATTTTTGGATAACGTCATCGCAGTTATTTCTTTATTTTCATAGGTTAACTATATCAAGTGGTAAATACATGTTTTAAACATTTTACTTAATATCTCGGCGTTTACTAAAATAATGGTACCAAACCGTACATCACTCAATACCTAAAGGACTGTTATATCGGGATCCAAAAAACATACAGGATATTTAATTTAAAATAACAAAGTTGCTATCATTTCCTGTTAAACCGGAAGTCAAAAGAAATAAGCAATAGCACCAATGTATTCGCTATGTATTCAAACTTTCATGTGCGACATTTCATTCCAATAACTTCATTGGTGTTAAAAATATGCCCTATGTTCCATAGTTTCATAGTGTGTATATATATATATATATATATATATATATATATATATATATATATATATATATATATATATATATATATATACACACACACACACACAATGTTCGAACGTTCCGGAAAAGCTCCATAACTTGTTTATTATTAGAGATATTGACATTTTCTTTTTTAGATTATGGGTGCGTTTCTGATGCACATTTTAAAAACATGTCAGTTTATACACAGGGTGTCCCAATATTAAAAAATACTAAAGTTGTATTTTTTAATGTAATCTACCCAGTTTGATTTTATTTTGGATTCCATGCTAATTTATGAATCACGTTCTACCTGTCATTAATTTAGATTTGTGGTACTTTTTGTTAGAATGTCTGTTAAAAATTCGTACCTGCCAAATCCTAGCAGATAAGCCAAAGTAATTAACACCGCTTGATGTGCCTACTGCGATCTGTTAAATATGACAAATTAAAAATATCAAAAACTCATTTTTTTCAAATGGCACCTCCTATTTATTACTGTACTGGTTAAAAGCTTTTTTGACAAACTTTCCATCAATATAAGGTTCGTATAGTCCAACGTAAAAATACAGGTTTCTATCCTAAAATAACTAAATTTCGAGAAAGTTTTCTGCTTACGAACTGCTTCACCAAGACTGTATACCATAATAATTAGTTCTTGACGAGTAAAATTCATCTTGAGACTTATAATCTTTACAAAAAAATTGACAGACTGTAACATTTACAGCTCACTCGATGTTTATTGCTTTTAGCAGAAAAGTTTCTGAAAATTTAGTTAGTTTAGGACAGCAACTTGGATTTTTACATTCGACTATACAAATCCTAAAAGATGCGGCAAACATCCAGGAATCCAACTGCATTAATTAATTTGACCTATCTGCAAGAATTTCAAAGGTACGAATTTTTTAACAGACCCCTGCATTTCAAAATTCTTGCAAAAAATTGATGACAAGTAGGTAAAACGACCTACGTGTGTGTGTGTGTGTGTGTGTGTGTGTGTGTGTGTGTGTGTCTATATATATATATATATATATATATATATATATATATATATATATATATATATATATATATATATATATATGGTGAAACGAGTAGGGGTGGAAGATTGTGTAAAGACAAAATAAATTAGAGAAACGATTTTTGGACCACGGGTAGATATCAATAGGTATTACATTTGAAAAATATGTTTGATCATACAAGGTGTTAGATGTTGGAGCAAACTGAACTTATGTTTTTTTAAATGAAACACCCTGTATATTATTATAATTATGAAAAGCCCATAAAATACGCTTTCACCTGATACCTAATTGTATTGGACTATCTCCTTTGGTTTTAGAGCTATTCAATTGTTTTTCGAAAAATTTATCCCACTTGCAGTCGCCGCCCCTGATTTGTTAGACGACTTTTAAAATGATAAAAAATTTGTAGTATCTCAATTTTCTGATTTTTTTAATAATGTACAGGGCGTGTCACTGTTTGCCAAAAAAACTTTTATTCAATTTTTGTTGTTTAATTTTTTACTAAAATTAATAATTTTCAAAATCTTTTCGGTATATTGTGAAATTGCCATTGTAATACAAAAAGACCGAAAATAGAGGTATTAAGTTGGCCATGGGATTGTAGTTTCTTACTAAAAAATTTTTAAGTAAAAACAAGAGTTAATATAACAATTACAAATTGATTTAATGAATTATTTTAAAACTAACAGACCTTTTGAACCAAATTAATGCAAAAACACTCTTGCTTCTAGGTAAATTTTAATCAGTTTTAGTAAAATTTCTGAAGTACTCAATTTGATTATGTTCAGTTCAACGATTTCATTTTTACGTCTTTTGTAAATGTAACGTATAAAGATGGTCATAGAATTATAGTTTCATGCTAAAGAATTGTTTAATCAAGTTGTATTATTTTATAAAACGAACTTTGGCGTTCTTTAATATCTATCACTTACAAAGCTTTGAAATACTCTCAATTCTACGGTAAAACTCGAATCTTTGAAAGTACTTTTAATTAATTTTTATTATCTATTAGCATTACTAAATTTCTTCAATACATTTATTAACATGTCACACAAAATTATTTTTCACTAACTCTCATGTCTGCGATGTGATATTTTGAATACCATTCCTGATTCTTTCCTTCATATTTCCTCTTGTGGTCGGAATTTCTTTATACAAATAATCTTTTACGTAACCCCACAAAAAAAAATCGAGTCGGGTCAGATCAGGTATATATATATATATATATATATATATATATATATATATATATATATATATATATATATATATATATATATATATATATATATATATATATAGGGTAGCCAAACAAGAAGGGGTGGAGGATTGTATAAAGACGAAATAAGTTAGAGAAATAATTTTGGACCAGGGGTAGATGTCAATAGGCACTACATTTTAAAAATATTTTTGATCATACAGGGTGTTTTATGTTATTGGAGCAAACTAAACCTATACTTTTTTAAACCGAACACCTTATATATTATTAAATTTTTGGAAATCCCATAAAATGCGCTTTCATTTAATACCAACTTGTATGGGTCTATCTCCTTTGGTGCAAGAGATATTCAATTGTTTTTAAAAAAATATATCCCACTTGTGGCCGCCGCCATTGATTTGTTAGGATACTTTTGTTTATTTTAAAATGGCAGAAAATCGTTTATGGTCCCGTAGTATTTTCAAATTTCCTAGTTTTCAGATTTTTTTTTAATAATATACAGGGCGTGCCACTGTTTGTAAATACAAATTTTTTTTAATTTTTTCTAATGGCACACCCGCATGCTGTTCATGCCATTCGATGCCTCGTTTGATATTCTTTTTTTCATCAAGCATGTCTTATACCTAAAATGAATAATTTTCAGAATATTTTCAGTTTATTTGTGAAATCGCAATTGTAATACAAAAAGACTGAAAGGTATTAAGTTGGCCATGAGATTGGAGTTTCTTACTAAAGAATTTTTTAAGTAAAAACAAAAGTTAATATAACCACTACAAATTGACTGAATTAAATTATTCTAAATTTAACAGAATTTTTTGAACAAAATTGATGCATACTCTTACACAAGTCACTCTTTCGTTCAAGGCAAATTTAAATCAATGCATAATGAAAGTTATAAATTGAAATCAAATTTCTGAAGTACACAATTTCATTATGTTCAAATCAACTGTTCCATTTTCTACGTCTTTTTGTAAATTTAAATAGGTTACTGATCAAATAACAAAGATTATTTGGAATTAATGTTTAAACTCGCAATTAAAAAACAAGAGTGCCATGACAATGTTGCGATGAGAAAAGGAAAATTCTTTGTAACAATTGGTTCTATTCAGTTTAAACCTAATTTGTGTTGTAATTTGTTCAAAATGACTAAATATTCAGGAAATGATTTTAATAGTTTTTATATAGGAGAATGTCAAAAAAGTAGAATTTATGCAGCAAGATATCCCGATGCTGAAAAAAGGCCGCGTCCTAAGGCGTTTCGAGATCTTTTATAAAGATTTGAAGAAACAGGTAGTGTTAAATTTAAAAAACGGAAAGTAGCTAATAAAGCAGTGAAAAATGATGAAAACGAACTTACAGTTTTATTTGCAATCCAAGAAAATCCTCATGTAATTACTTCACAAATATCACATATAGCTGATATAAAAAAAATATATTAAATGCCCATCAATACCATGGATACCATATAGAACTTCATCAACAACTATATGGTCAAGATTTTGATCAAAGAATTAATTTTTGCTACTGGTTTTTGAGAAAATTGCAGAAGTTCCTAACTTTCTCAATTCTAGATCATTTAGTGATGAGACTACCTTCAAAAATAATGGTTTAGTGAACAGACAAATAACATGCATTATTATAGCACTGAAAATCCTCACTGGATCAGGCATATTGACCAACAAAATCGGTGATTACTAAATGTGTGGGAGGGGGGATTATTGCGTCCCATGTTATAGGTCCTTATTTGCTTTTGAAGCATCGAGACGTAAGCACATTTTTAAACCACTGTAGAGAAAATCAGTGGATTGGTCGAGGACCCATTTCTTGGCCACCGAGGTTACCTGATCTGACCCGACTCGATTTTTTTTGTGGGGTTACGTAAACGATTATTTGTATAAAGAAATTCCGACCACAAGAGGAAATATGAAGGAAAGAATCAGGAATGGTATTCAAAATATCACATCGCAGACATGAGAGTTAGTGAAAAATAATTTTGTGTGACATGTTAATAAATGTATTGAAGAAATTTGGTAATGCTAATAGATAATAAAAAATTAATTAAAAATACTTTCAAAGATTCGAATTTTTACCGTAGAATTGAGAGTATTTCAAAGCTTTGTAAGTGATAGATATTAAAGAACGCCAAAGTTCGTTTTATAAAATAATACAACTTGATTAAACAATTCTTTAGCATGAAACTATAATTCTATGACCATCTTTATACGTTACATTTACAAAAAGACGTAAATAATGAAATCGTTGAACTGAACATAATCAAATTGAGTACTTCAGAAATTTTACTAAGAACTGATTAAAATTTGCCTAGAAGCAAGAATGTTTTTGCATTAATTTGGTTCAAAAAGGTCTGTTAATTTTAAAATAGTTCATTAAATCAATTTGTAATTGTTATATTAACTCTTGTTTTTACTTAAAAATTTTTTTTAGTAAGAAACTACAATCCCATGGCCGACTTAATACCTCTATTTTCGGTCTTTTTGTATTACAATGGCAATTTCACAATATACCGAAAAGATTTTGAAAATTATTAATTTTAGTAAAAAATTAAACAACAAAAATTGAATAAAAGTTTTTTTGGCAAACAGTGACACGCCCTGTACATTATTAAAAAAATCAGAAAATTGAGATACTACAAATTTTTTATCATTTTAAAAGTCGTCTAACAAATCAGGGGCGGCGACTGCAAGTGGGATAAATTTTTCGAAAAACAATTGAATAGCTCTAAAACCAAAGGAGATAGTCCAATACAATTAGGTATCAGGTGAAAGCGTATTTTATGGGCTTTTCATAATTATAATAATATACAGGGTTTTTCATTTAAAAACAAGTTTAGTTTGCTCCAACATCTAACACCTTGTATGATCAAACATATTTTTCAAATGTAATACCTATTGATATCTACCCGTGGTCCAAAAGTGATTTCTCTAATTTATTTTGTCTTTACACAATCTTCCACCCCTACTGTTTCGCCACTATATATATATATATATATATATATATATATATATATATATATATATATATATATATATATATATATATAGACACACACACACACACACACACACACACACACACACACACACACACACACGTAGGTCGTTTTACCTACTTGTCATCAATTTTTTGCAAGAATTTTGAAATGCAGGGGTCTGTTAAAAAATTCGTACCTTTGAAATTCTTGCAGATAGGTCAAATTAATTAATGCAGTTGGATTCCTGGATGTTTGCCGCATCTTTTAGGATTTGTATAGTCGAATGTAAAAATCCAAGTTGCTGTCCTAAACTAACTAAATTTTCAGAAACTTTTCTGCTAAAAGCAATAAACATCGAGTGAGCTGTAAATGTTACAGTCTGTCAATTTTTTTGTAAAGATTATAAGTCTCAAGATGAATTTTACTCGTCAAGAACTAATTATTATGGTATACAGTCTTGGTGAAGCAGTTCGTAAGCAGAAAACTTTCTCGAAATTTAGTTATTTTAGGATAGAAACCTGTATTTTTACGTTGGACTATACGAACCTTATATTGATGGAAAGTTTGTCAAAAAAGCTTTTAACCAGTACAGTAATAAATAGGAGGTGCCATTTGAAAAAAATGAGTTTTTGATATTTTTAATTTGTCATATTTAACAAATCGCAGTAGGCACATCAAGCGGTGTTAATTACTTTGGCTTATCTGCTAGGATTTGGAAGGTACAAATTTTTTAACAGACCCCTGCATTTCGACATTCTAGCAAAAAAGTACCACAAATCTAAATTAATGACAGTTAGAACGTGATTCATAAATTAGCATGGAATCCAAAAATAAAATCAAACTGGGTAGATTACATTAAAAAAAATACAACTTTAGTGTTTTTTTAATATTGGGACACTCTGTGTATAATATGACATGTTTTTCAAATTTGTGCATCAGAAACGCACCCATAATCTAAAAAAGAAAATGTCAATATCTCTAATAATAAACAAGTTATGGAGCTTTTCCGGAACGTTCGAACATTGTGTGTGTGTGTGTTATATATATATATATATATATATATATATATATATATATATATATATATATATATATATATACATATATACACACTATGAAACTATGGAACATAGGGCATATTTTTAACACCAATGAAGTTATTTGAATGAAATGTCGCACATGAGAATTTGAATACATAGCGAATACATTGGTGCTCTTGCTTATTTCTTTTGACTTCCGGTTTAACAGGAAATGATAGCAACTTGGTTATGTTAAATTAAATATCCTGTATATTTTTTTGGATTCCGGTAGTCCTTTAGGTATTCAGTGATGTACGGTTTGGTACCATTATTTTTAGTAAACGCCGAGATATTACGTAAAATGTTTAAAAACATGTATTTACCACTTGACATAGTTACTTATGAAAATAAAGAAATAACTGCGATGACGTCACCCAAAAAATCTCAAAAGCTCTTAATTTGAAAATGTATTGTTAGTAACACATGAAAACACGCAAAAACAAATTATTAACATATGGTAATTATAAGGCAATTACAAAATTACCATCAAAACAAAATTGATCTTATACAAGGTGTTCAAGATTCTCACCCTTTACTACTTGACATACGCAAGTATATTCACAAAACTTTCAGTTACATTTCTCAGCATATCCGAAGTGACTCTGGCTATTTCCCACGTGATCCTATTTCGTAGATCTTCCGAATTCTGAGGTCTTTCGATATACACCCGAGATTTCAGGTGGCCCGAAAGAAATAAATCCAGTAGAGTAAGATCAGGGGAACGTGAGGGCCATTCGATAGAGCCTGTTCGACCTATCCATTTATTGGGACATAAATTTGCTTTACGTACTGCCTTACTTTACGAAAGAAATGAGGTGAGGCCCCATCTTGTTGAAACTACATGTCTTCGGGGATTCCTCCACGTTGTATCTGAATAAAAAAAATACAGGATATTTAATTTAAAATAGCAAAGTTGCTATCATTTCCTTTTAAGCCGGAAATTCAATCAAATTAGCAATAGCACCAATGGATTCGGTATATATTAAAACCTTCATGTACGAAATTTTATTGAAATCATTGCATTGGTGTTATAGATCATGTATCATAGGTGAATATTTGACTGGAACATTTTTTGTACCAGGACACCTTAACGGTCAATCATACAGTAATGTAGTGCCTATTGACATCTACCCTGGTCCAAAAATTATTTCTCTAACTTATTTCGTCTTTATACAATCCTCCACCCCTTCTTGTTTGGCTACCTATATATATATATATATATATATATATATATATATATATATATATATATATATATATATATATATATATATATATATATATATATATATATAATATATATATATATATATATATATATATATATATATATATATATATATATATATAGTAGGAAGGTAACCTTGACTGTGTGGAATTCAAATTGATCAATTTATATTGAGGAGCAGTCATCTATTAATGTCTAATTAGGCCAGGGTATTATTTTCTATTATTTTCACGTTACTATAATCGAACCCATGTTTTTAATTAATCGCATGTTCGGCTAGAGCGCAAGATAACTTCTTACGCTTCACATCACTTTTATGCGATGTAATTCTACCCAACAAACATCTCGATGTTTGACCAATGTATAACCTATTACAATCCGAACACGGTATAGAGTAGATCACATTGGATTTTTCTAGAGATTTTGTGGGGTTTTTGTTCTAGTGTAAAGGAGAGATACCGTTTTAATATTTCTGGTACCTATTTTTAATTCTTTTAGATTTTGAAAAAAGTGTATTAATTTGGGAGTTAGGTTAGGGATAAAAGGTAAGGTAACATAATTAGTTTTTTTCCTTTCTGTGGCCTGATTATCCTGGTCTACATCAACAAAATTAGAATTAGAATTGTGTTCATCTTTGTTATGCTTATTGGTAGTAAATAGCATTTTATTAATAATAGCCTTAGGAAAGAGTTTTCTATCAAGACACCCCTTAGTAATGTCAATCCTTTATTAGTATAATCCGGATGAGAAAGCTTTATCACTCTAGTCTTCACGGCTAATATCAAATTTTTTTTAATCCTGAAAGGATGTTGAGAGTGATAACTAATGAACATATTACTACATGTGGGTTTTCTGTACCATTCTATTTTGAGGGTATTATTCATGTCACGGTGGACTAACATATCTAAGAAGGGGATAAAAAATATAGTTATTAAATAAATTCAACACAAAATCTACTTTGTCTTCGGGTAAGGCTAAAAAGATGTCACCTACATAACGTTTAATAAAGGGGACGCAAAAGGGAATCTTGGTAGAACAATCATCTATAAGATCATCAAGTACATAATTGTACAGAATGGGAGAAATTGATGATCCCATTGGGGTACCAAAAATTTGTTTGTAGCATTGTAGCATTAAAAAGTAAGATATTCGATTCAAATATGAACCTAAGTACTGTGTGGAAGTTCAGATTACAGTTTAAAGTGATGTCATTCCAATGTTTGTCATTGCTTTTCGGGACAACTTGGAGAAGTAAGTTGGTAAAAGGAAACCACATCAAAGCTAACTAGAATATATCCAACGGGGATTTTTAAATTAATAATGTAGTAGTTGAAGGCAAACGAATCTTTAATATAAAAGTCGTTGTTATTTTACGTTTTAGTCAATATTTCAGTAAGATATTTGGCCCATTTGCCATTAGGAGAGTTAATTGAGGACACAATTGGTCTCATGGTTAGTATGTATTTGTGGATTTTCGGTAACGTGTAAAATCTAGGAGCTACAGAATTATATATCGTGAGAGCCTTAGCAACCTTGGTGGAAATTTTATTTTCATCTCTAAGTTTCGACACTAATTTATTAGCTTTCTGTTGCAATGTACAATTAGGATTGTTCTGAAGTTTAACATAGTGTTTATCATCTTTAAGTAATGCTGTACTTTTATTAATATACTCATCCTTGTACATTGCCACAGTCACATTACCTTTATCACTTCTCACGATGTAGATTTCTGGATGTTCATTTAAAAATTTGTTACTTTCTAAAAATACCTTATTTAACGTATGGTGATTTTTATTAGTATTATGTAAGTAGTTAATAATAATAATAATAATAATAATAATAATAATAATAATAATAATAATAATAATAATAATAAATATTTGTTGTGTGAACGTGTTGGTACACTTACACTCGTCAGGTTTAAAAACACTTAATACAGGAATAACATATACTGTTACAATAACGTACAGACACAGTACAAGCGACCTACAGTATAAACTTACATTTCGCTAAAAATTCATCCAAAGAGTAAAATGCATAAAAATTAGAAACTCTTTAATTTTAGTTTTAAATTCAGAGAAAGGTAAACATTTAGTGTGACTAGGAAGTCGATTATATAAGGAGTGCGATAGATAAACAGGTCCATTTTGACTTTTAGCTAATCTGCTCAATGCTAAACGAACATTTTCCTTTTGTCTAGTATCGTGGTTAAGTACATCAAATTGATGCTTAGCTTGCGTACTGTGTTTTTAGCATAACAGAGAGATTCTAAAATAAATAGACAGGGAAAAGTTAAAATTCTTAATTCAGTAAAAGCCTTTCGACAAACCTCCATAAATTGAAGATTAGCCATAATTCTAACAGCTTTCCGTTGAAGGCGGAAAATGCTTAGCCATGAAAAACTGTGTCCCCAAACTAGAATTGCATAAGACAGAGTACTTTGAATTAAGGCAAAGTAAGCTGCACGTAAAACTCTTGTCGAAGTGTTGTGTTGAAGTCTTTTAATAGGAAGATTGATTTGCTAATCTTTTTCGAAACATTACTACAGTGTGACTCAAAATTTAACTTATTATCGATAAAGCATCCCAGAAGTCATGTACCATCACCAAAGACTATATTAGTATTTATTTTCGACAGGGATAACGGCACAAAGGTTGTCTTAGCGTCATTCAATTTCAATTTATTATTAATACACCATTCGTTAACAGAATTGACATTCTCCTGAGCATTGCAAAACGCAATATTAACATCAGAGCCAGTTGCAATCAGAGTTGCATCATCTGCATAAAGGATGCAGGATATGTTAGAAGAAATCGACTCGGTAAGTCATTAATATAAATTAAAAATAGAATTGGGCCAAGAATTGAACCTTGACTCTTATCCCCAAAATTATACACTAATTTTAGCTTACGAATCAGTGTTTCGTGTGAGACGCAATCGAATGCTTTGGAAAGGTCAATAAAGGCAGCAACCATGTGATGTCCCTCTCAAAGCACAATGCATCATTAATAAACATTATAATTGCATCCGATGTACTTACTAACTTTTTTATGTAATGGCGCCGGGCGGTACGGTTGTGTCGGACGAGTGCTCTAATAAACATTATAAAAGATGCAATAAAATTCCACAATTTTATTTAAAGTGTATCAAATGCAATGAAGTTTTTCATCCCGGATGTGCGAAACAAATTAAAAACATTGAAATTATTGACGATAAGCAATTGGTTTACTGTGATGGTGATAGCGCAGCTCAACCTGTTGATAACGGTGTTGTTGTCAACTATATAACTTCTATAAAATTGTATGTATTAGAAATAAAATTTTTAAAAGAGCTAATTGTTGAAAAGACAAACTGATCAATAATCAGGATATAACAATTCATGCACTTCAAAACCAAATATTACTTTTAAATAAGTTACATTTTGATGATAGTAATAAGGTTAATACTACGAATTCTACGTCTCCAGTATTAAGTACGAATAGCAAGGATGCACAAATAAATACGTGTGCGAAGCCTAGTAGGAAAAAAACCGATGTTGATGTTAAGTCCTTTAATGGAATTATCAACGACAGTAATTTATCTTTTAGTAACACTGATAGTAAGTGCGCTCCTAGTAATAATACGGTAACTTACGCTACAGTTGTGCAGAATGTTTTCGATAAAGCAGATGGCAGGTCAGCTGAATGGAAAATGGTGCATAAAAACTGAAAAATAAGAAACTGAATCCTCCGTGGTTGGCATTAATGTCGAAGAAGCGTCCTGCGCAATTAAAGCCGCTGTTTCGCGATCGCATCTACATGTTTATAAATTGGATCCGTCTACAAGTGAAACCAATATCTTAAATTATCTTCAACCTATTTTTTCGGATGTCTCTTGTGAAAAGCTGGAGTCGAAGTATCCTGAGTACTACTCGTCATTTAAGGTGTCCGTCAACTCAACATCTCTAGATAAAATAATGGATCCCTCAATTTGGCCTAAAGGTACATGTATCAATCGTTTTTCTTCCGAAGAACAATGGCTATGACCACCACTTAACACCTACTTTATCCAGTAATGTGTGCAAAAGGAAGAGTTTGTCTATTTTTCAAATAAATATTCAAGTTCTGATTCATAAAGTTAATTTATTAGAAGCCTTTGTAAGGAATAAAAACTTTGATATTATTTGTTTAAATGAACATTGGGTTGCCAACTCTTAACAGTTGGACGGGGAATGGACAGTGAAATCTTTTTACTGTAGAACTACTAAGATTCATGGCGGCGTAGCTATCTTGTGTAAATCGAACTTTACATCTGAACCATTACCTTTTATTAATGACTTAAGCATCGAATTACATTGTGAATTGTGTTGTGTACGGATTGATTTTAACATAGCTGTAATATGTGTCTACCGCTCACCTATAGGCGACTTTGATCTTTTCTACGATAATGTTGAGGTAATGCTTGGCAAACTGAATAATTTCAGGATTGTGATCCTGGGAGATTTCAATGTTTATTTTAATAAAGATAAAAGTCACGCATACTTTGCGATCTATTAAATACTTATGGATTCATCCAAACTGTTTTCTGTGCTACTCGCGGTGTTAACTGCCTGGATAATATTTTATCAATTTCTCCATCAATAAGTATTTCACAAGTACCAGTGAACCTGGCTTGTCCGATCACTTAGGACAAAATGTAGTGCTAAATGATTTTGAAACTCATTGTACAAATACTTGTGTTGCCGTAACCCAACGTCCGCTAACTACGATGGGATGTAACTTATTTTTACCATGTTATCAGAGTGCGATTGGGACAGTATCATTAAACATAATAATGGAAATGATTGCAATGGTCGCTTCTCGAATTTTCTAAATGTTGTATCTAGTTGTTACTTGTAATGCTTTCCTGAAGTCAAACGGATAAGGAAAGGCAGCTTATCTGATAGGGAATGGTTTACTAATAAGCTGCGTAAATTAAGAAATAATCTACAATTAATCTGCGAGTTATACGTCACTTACCGCACAGACAATCTTTATAAAATCAGAAAACCTCTTCGTGCAATTTACGCTAAAGAGATTAAACTAGCCAAAATTGAAGCTAATGATAGATTCATTAATAATGCTGGAAATCTGATCAGCGCAAGGTGGTCGATAATAAATTCGGAAAGAAATTTGTATATCGAACCGCATTGTGACCTATCACTAACCAGTTTAATATGTATTTTGCCAATGTCACAGCTGACATAATATCTAATCTCCCCAGTTCGGATGCGGATCCTATCAGTCATTGCACGTTTAATGTTTCTACTTCTATGACTTTTGAATTTCACACTATTTCACAAATTGAAGTACGCGATGTAATAACTAATTTAAAAACAGTAATTCGGAAGATATTTATGGGCTTAGTGCTACGTTAATTAAGCGTAATATTAACGTATTTGTTAAACCGATAACATATTTGATCAACATTATTATTAATTCAGGAGTTTTTCCTGATTCTCTTAAAGCAGCATTAGTGTTACCTTACTTCAAAAAAGGGAATCCCAAAAACTTATTAGGTAGTTACCGACCTATCTCTATATTACCGGCGTTTAGTAAAATAGTTGAAAAAATTATCTATAACCAAATAGTTAATTTCTTTGAAACTAATAATCTTTTCTATCGTCAGCAGTACGGTTTTCGGAAGGAAGGAGTACATCGGATGCAATTATAATGTTTATTAATGATGCATTGGAATGCTTTGAGAGGGACATCACATGGTTGCTGCCTTTATTGACCTTTCCAAAGCATTCGATTGCGTCTCACACGAAACACTGATTCGTAAGCTAAAATTAGTGTATAATTTTGGGGATAAGAGTGTGGCGTTGATAGCTTCCTACTTGAGGGAAGATATCAACGCGTACTGGAACAACTTTTATCTGGTATTCTTCCCATACAATACGGGGTACCTCAAGGTTCAATTCTTGGCTCAATTCTATTTTTAATTTATATTAATGACTTACCCGAGTCGATTTCTTCTAACATATCCTGCATCCTTTATGCAGATGATGCAACTCTGATTGCAACTGGCTCTGATATTAATATTGCGTTTTGCAATGCTCAGGAGAATGTCAATTCTGTTAACGAGTGGTGTATTAATAATAAATTGAAATTGAATGACGCTAAGACAACCTTTGTGTCGTTATCCCTGTCGAAAATAAATACTAATATAGTCTTTGGTGATGGTACATGACTTCTGGGATGCTTTATCGATAATAAGTTAAATTTTGAGTCACACTGTAGCAATATTTCGAAAAAGATTAGCAAATCAATCTTTCTATAAAAAAGACTTCAAAACAACACTTCGACAAGAGTTTTACGTACAGCTTACTTTGCATTAATTCAAAGTACTCTGTCTTATGCAATTCTAGTTTGGGGACACAGTTCTTCATGGCAAAGCATTTTCCGCCTTCAACGGAAAGCTGTTAGAATTATAGCTAATCTTCAATTTAGGGAGGTTTGTCGAAAGGCCTTCATTGAATTAAGAATTTTAACTTTTCCCTGTCTGTTTATTTTAGAATTTCTCTGTTATGCTAAAAAACACAGTACACAAGCTAAGCATCAATTTGATGTACGATACTAGACAAACGGAAAGTGTTCGTTTAGCATTGAGCAGATTAGCTAAAAGTCAAAATGGACCTGTTTATCTATCGCACTCCTTATATAATCGACTTCCTAGTCACACTAAATGTTTACCTTTCTCTGAATTTAAAACTAAAATTAAAGAGTTTCTAATTTTTATGCATTTTACTCTTTGGATGAATTTTTAGCGAAATGTAAGTTTATACCGTAAGTTTATACTGTAGGTCGCTTGTACTGTGTCTGTACGTTATTGTAACAGTATATGTTATTCCTGTATTAAGTGTTTTTAAACCTGACGAGTGTAAGTGTACCAACACGTTCACGCAATAAATATTATTATTATTATTATTATCATTATTATTATTATTATTATTATTAACTACTTACATAATACTAATAAAAATCACCATACGTTAGATAAGGTATTTTTAGAAAGTAAAAAATTCTTAAATGAACATCCAGAAATCTACATCGTGAGAAGTGACAAAGGTAATGTGACTGTGGCAATGTACAAGGATGAGTATATTAATAAAAGTACAGCATTACTTAAAGATGATAAACACTATGTTAAACTTCAGAACAATCCTAATTGTACATTGCAACAGAAAGCTAATAAATTAGTGTCGAAACTTAGAGATGAAAATAAAATTTCCACCAAGGTTGCTAAGGCTCTCACGATATATAATTCTGTAGCTCCTAGATTTTACACGTTACCGAAAATCCACAAAGACATACTAACCATGAGACCAATTGTGTCCTCGATTAACGCTCCTAATGGCAAATGGGCCAAATATCTTACTGAAATATTGACTAAAACGTATAATAACAACAACGATTATTATATTAAAGATTCGTTTGCCTTCAGCTACTACATTATTAATTTAAAAATCCCCGTTGGATATATTCTAGTTAGCTTTTATGTGGTTTCCCTTTTTACCAACTTTTCCTGAAAAGCATTGACAAACATTGGAATGACATCACTTTAAACTGTAATCTGAACTTGGAAGATTTTCACACAGTACTTAGGTTCATATTTGAATCGAATATCTTAGTTTTTAATAATGATTGCTACAAATAAATTTTTGGTACCCCAATGGGATCATCGATTTCTCCCATTCTGTACAATTATGTACTTGATGATCTTATAGATGATTGTTCTACCAAGATTCCCTTTTGCGTCCCCTTTATTAAACGTTATGTAGATGACATCTTCTTAGCCTTACCCGAAGACAAAGTAGATTTTGTGTTGAATTTACTTAATAACTATAATGAACATTTACAATTTACTTGTGAGAAAGAAGACAATCGTTGTATCCCCTTCTTAGATATGTTAGTTCACCGTGACATGAATAATACCCTCAAAATAGAATGGTATAGAAAACCCACATGTAGTAATAGGTTCATTAGTTATCACTCTCAACATCCTTTCAGGATTAAAACAAATTTGATATTAGCCCTGAAGGCTAGAGTGATAAAGCTTTCTCATTCCGATTATACTAATAAAGGATTGACATTACTAACGGGTGTCTTGATGGAAAACTCTTTTTCTAAGGCTATTATTAATAAAATGCTATTTACTACCAATAAGCATAACAAAGATAATTTTGTTGATGTAGACCAGGATAATCAGGCCACAGAAAGGAAAAAAACTAATTATGTTACCTTACCTTTTATCCCTAACCTAACTCCCAAATTAATACACTTTTTTCAAAATCTAGAAGAATTAAAAATAAGTACCAGAAATATTAAAATGGTATCTCTCCTTTACACTAGAACAAAAACCCCACTAAAATCTCTAGAAAAATCCAATGTGATCTACTCTATACCGTGTTCGGATTGTAATAGGTTATACATTGGTCAAACATCGAGATGTTTGTTGGGTAGAATTACATCGCATAAAAGTGATGTGAAGCGTAAGAAGTTATCGTGCGCTCTAGCCGAACATGCGATTAATTAAAAACATGGGTTCGATTATAGTAACGCGAAAATAATAGAGTCCGTGTTAAATTGGGATAAAAGAATTTTTTTAGAGATGATACATATAAATCAAAATCCTACGGTCAACAAAAATCGGATATAAAAAACCTTAGTAGTATCTATAGTTATATCCTTACATTAGATAAACAATAACCTTTTTATATTAGTGTGTCTTATGGGTTGTTTACGTGTTTTTACTTGGTTAGTTAAATTATGTTGTTTAATTATTTCAGATTATACGTATTTTATGGCTTTATAGTTGAATTTTTACTTAGTCTGTTTCATTGTATATTAATATCTCTTTTCTCCCAATTGTTGTGTATAGTATAAACAAATTGTAAACAGGTTATCTCGCCGTCCACACGGTTACAAATTTGTCAATTTTGTATTCAGTCGTGCTAGTTTTAATTTCTAATAATATAGCAATTGAACTTCAAAGTAATCGTACACAGCTGTTTTTGTCATATAATCTTAGGGGTTTTTTCTCTGTTATATTAAAAAAAAATGTTTTGCTTTAAAATTATGTATTGGTGTTTTCCCGCTGTAATAGCAAGATTAATTGACGTCCTTCTGTTTAAGAAATAATGTTACTTCTATTTTAGCTTCACGACATACAAGTTTTATTATTAGATTATTTATTGCATGACATGCTACTATACAACAATTTTTATCTCGTTGTTCTTGTTTCCAGCTGTCTTGAAAAAGAGATTAAAATTTATCTCGCTTGACAAATATCAGAGTGTTCTTTTAAACCCTGACCTAATTAGACATTAATAGATGACTGCTCCCTCAATATAAATTGATCAATTTGAATTCCACACAGTCAAGATTACCTTCCTACTATATATATATATATATATATATATATATATATATATATATATATATATATATATATCTATATATATATATATCTATATATACAGGGTGGGCCATCACCAACGCGTCGGTCTCTAGCACCCAAACGACTGAATTTTTCAAAATCTGTTTGGGCGAGAATATGTAAGCCTTCTAGGACTACAATCTAAAATTAGTTTGATTTATACAGGGTGATCTACAAACTTGTTACTTATCAAAGTTATATTATTTTAAATGGAATACCCTCCTTTTTAATTTTTTTGAAATAAGGTATAAAAATAAGGTAGATTTTCATTAGAGTTCCCTATACCTAAACCTTACAGTTTCCGAAATATTTAACATTTTTGAAAATGTAGGGTTGTCAAAAATTCAAGTATTTTCGATTCAGAAAAATGAGACAATCTAATCTAGGTCATCGTAATAAGGATATTTGGAAGTACGTATTCTGTTGTTTATTGTTTCAAATCATAATTTATAAAATAACAAAGAATAACGCGTAAAGTTAACAAACTTCAAAGTTAAATATCTTTGTTACTTTAAATACAACGCCCAAGAAATTTTTATCGGAATGGAATAGTCTTTTGACAATAGTTCGAAATGTATTAGGGTTCCCTATACCTTACTTCAATACTTTTCGAGAAATTAGTGTATTTGTTACATTTTTAGAAATTACGCCATTAACTCATGTCGATCAGTTAGAATTCTTTGATTTATAAACATTTCTGTCATATTGACGTATTTCAAAATACGACAGTGTTTATAACTATTGATGATTTTTTCATTGCAATGAAATATTCAGTGCAAGAAAGAGTGGATATGGTGTTGACCATAGGAGAATGCCATGAAAATTGTCTTTTGGCTTCCAGGGTTTATGCCCAAAAGTACCTTGATCGCAACCATCCTGATACGAGAGCTTTTGAAAGGCTTTTACAAACATTTCGAGCCACAAGTAACACTGCCTATCCAAAACCTAATAAAAGTAAACCGGTAACTGGTAATGAAGATAGTGAGTTTTAGTATTAGGATCTATCGCTGAAAATTCCCACACTAGTACTAGAGTAATTGCTAGACAAACAGATTTAAGTAGAGGAAGTGTGAGAAGAGTTCTGAAGAGTTCTCAAAAAACACAAATTTCATGTTTATCACATAGAAATTCATCAAAATTTGTATGGCAATGACTTTCAACAACGAATAGATTTCTGTTTGTGGACAATTGAAAAAATAGGGGATCAACAAGATTTTTAAATTTCGTTTTGTTTACTGATGAATAAACATTTCACAACAACGGTTTGGTAAATAGACATAATTTTCACTATTATGATACCGAGAATAGGCATGCTTTTAATACTGTTGACCGCCAAAATCGTTGGAGCATAAACGTATGGGCAGGAATTATTGGAGATCAGGTAATTGGACCATACTTTTCAATGGTCATTTAAATGGTAGAAAATTTTGAGATTCTTAAAGCGAGACTTTTGGACACTTCTCGAAAACGTTCCGTTGAACATTAGAGGAATATGTGGCTACAATTAGATGGGGCACCGGCACACTTTGATCGTAGAGTTAGACATTATTTAACTAGGAAATTTGTTAATAAATGGATTGGAAGGAACGGACCATGTCATTGGCCACCAAGATCGCCTTGTCTTACTCCAATGGATTACTTTTATGGGGATATATTAAAAATATTGTTTACAATATTCCTGCTACTACTGCAGATAATATGAAAGAGAGAATTAGAAATGCGGTGGACACAATTACTCCAGATGTGTTAAGAAGAGTCAGACAAAATTTGGAAAAAGGAATTAGACTATGCATTCAAGAAGACGGTCATCAGTTTGAACATTTACTGTAGTGACAAATCCAGCAGTAGGCTCTCGGTGCATAATGTGAAACGGTCTTTTCAAGACCAGCAACCGTATAACCTTGATAACCTTAATAAACCAAAACCGTTTAACACATTTGTAACCTTTGTAAATCACAGAATTCTAACTGATCGACATGAGTTAATGGCGTAATTTCTAAAAATCTAACAAATAGACTAATTTCTCGAAAAGTATTGAAGTTAGGTAAAGGGAATCCTAATACAGTTCGAACTATTGTCAAAAGACTATTTATTACATTCCGATAAAAATTTCTTGGGCGTCGTATTTAAAATAACAAAGATATTTAACTTTGAAGTTTGTTAACTTTACGCGTTATTCTTTGTATTTTATAAATTATGATTTGAAACAATAAACAACAGAATACGTACATCCAAATATCCTTATTACGATGACCTAGATTAGATTGTCTCATCTTTTCTGAATCGAAAAATACTTGAATTTTTGACAACCCTACATTATCAAAAATGTTAAATATTTCGGAAACTGTAAGGTTTAGGTATAGGGAACTCTAATGAAAGTCTACCTTATTTTTACACCTTATTTCAAAAAAAATTAAAAGGAGGGTATTCCATTTAAAATAATATAACTTTGATAAGTAAAAGTTTGTAGATCACCCTGTATAAATAAAACTAATTTTAGATTGTAGTCCTAGAAGCTTACATATTCTCGCCCAAACAGATTTTGAAAAATTCAGTCGTTTGGGTGCTAGAGACTGACGCGTTGGTGGTGGCCCACCCTGTATGTATGTATACACACACACACACACATATATATATATATATATATATATATATATATATATATATATATATAATACATACATACATACTTACATACAAATAGAAAAGTACTCAAATGCTTGAGAAAAAACATAGTAAATGAAATGAACTCAAGTGCGAAATTAGTCCTACTCTAGACTAAGACTGAATTTTCCAATTGTGTCTTAAAATAGAAACTTGTGAAGTATGGAATATGACTTCTGTTAAAACTATGAAAATTTTATATTTAGTAATGCATTATGTGCTTTTTGTTGCAGTTGATTTAATTAATAAAGAATAGGTTATTTAATAATAACTTTGGATATGATTTAATCTAGCAATACGTTACAAGAAGATTTAGCTTATAATCTTAGTTATTTTGAAAGCATGGAAATTAAGTAGATCTTTATACTTTGGTTTTTTTATGGTTGTGGACCTGAACAGGCTAAATAAGGCCTATCGTGCTAAAGCACTCCGGAACACTTAGGAGGATGGATAGAGGATAATGAATTGCCAATAGATGCCTATGAACAGCTACCTTAAATTTTCTCACATCATAAGTGAGAGGAAAACAGGAACTAGGAAGATTATTCCAGAGTTTAGAAGCCGTGTAGAAAAATGTGGATTGCGCCCGTTTGGTACGACAATTGGAGATTTCTACTGCATACTGATGATGTGAATGAGCGAATCGAGTGTTTCTCGCAAAGATATCCGGAGATGGTATCAAAGAATGTAATTCACCAGCACAATAGCCGTTGTAATAACGATAATACAAAGAAAGAACTGAAACCATCCTTCTATGCTCAAGGGACTGTATGTGAGAAGTTAAGGACAGCTCATTTATAAGCCTAATCGCTCTCTTTTGAATACAATCAACGATATCGAGAGTGTATTGGGGAGCACTAACCCAAAGGTGAGAATTATATTCCAGATGAGGCCGAATTTGGGCCTTATACAGCAGAAGGAGTTGTCGAGAGATAAAGTACTGCTTAGATCTGTACAAAAGCCTATTTTGCGAGCAGCTGTTTTGGTAGCTGACAGAAGATGGTCAACCCATGAGAGATTTGAAGATACAGTCATACCCACCAGAGTAATAGAGTCTGAAAACTTAAGAACTGAGCCATTCATACTTACAACAGGAAATGATCGATCTTTTTGGCGGACATAAGGCAACACTGAGATTTGTTAGCATTAAATTTAACTAGATTATTGCTTCCCCATTCGAAAATACGTTGAATGTCTTTGTTGATTGAATTTGCCATTTCAGCTTTAATTTCTTGATTTGACATAGAAGGTGGATTATCACTATGAGTAGACTGAGATGATCTACAGTGAAGAGTGCTATCGTCAGCAAAGCGTTAGTTGTTGAAGAAATAAGGTCGTTTATATACAGCAGAAAAAGTGTAGGCGCTATAACGGATCCCTGTGGTACGCCCGCGTTAATGATAACTTCTTTTGAAAAAAAGCCATCAACTACGACACGTATTCGTCTTTTATCAAGGAAACTAGAAACCCAGTTGATGAGCGTATCATTTAACCCAAACGAGGTGAGTTTGGCAAGTAAACACTTATGTCAAACTTGGTCAAATGCCTTTGAGATATCTAAAACGACTACAACTGTTTCACCGGACTGCTCTACTGTATTGTTCCAAACTTGGGTCACATATGAAAGAAGATCGCCTGTCGAACGACTTTGCCTAAACCCATATAGGTGGTCACTAAGGAGTTTGTTAGTTTCAAGGAACGCGAGCAGTTGATGATTGATGGCTTTTCCATGATTTTAGGCAAAATCGAAGTGATGGCAATTGATCTGTAATTTGAGGGATCGGTCTTATCTCCTTTTTGGGAATAGGTTGAACATTTGCTAACTTCCATGATGAAGGAATTCCCAGAAGATATAGAAATCGTATAGAGCTTAGATAGGACCGGTACTAGTTCGGGGAACATTTCTTTAAGACAATAGATGGGATACCGTCTGGGACAGTCGCCTTATTGAGATCAAGCCTACTGATGATCTATTCTATAGCTTGTACCGAAAATGAATTGGTTTCATAATGTATGAAGAAGAGTTGACTAGAGGCACATCTTTTCCAGAATCATTGAGACACGAGTTTGATGCAAACAAATCCACAATTGGTGCATTAATTCTTATGTTATAAGGTTTTTTTACTTGTGATGCAGTAGGATATTCATTACATTTAGGTTATTTTAACTTTTGATACTGCCACAATTATAATCGATGCACGTAGTGATCTGTTGATCCTTAAAGCACATGTAGGTCATACTGCCACTACAATTTAGCACATAGAATCCATCGAAAGTGGTGAATTTGAAGTCTATTTTCATGAAGTGCAAAAATCTTTCAATAAATTCTAATACTTCCAAATATGTCAGTACCTCCTTTAACTCACAGATACTACTTAGTACTTTTACGTTTAACATTACTTTAGAACGATAACTTTAGATCCATGTTAATAAGATAAAGTTTCATATCATCATTAACCATAAATAAATTGGGGTTAATTCTTTTAATTTCAAGGTCGCTAATAAAACCAGTGGCGTTATTAGTTTTAATTTTTGTGGGATTTCAATGAACCATAAAATTCTATAATAGATTTGTACAGTAATTTATTTTTTATAGGATTGCTCGTTACAAAAATAGGTATATAAAACGTTCAACGGTAATAAAAAATTTACTAAGTAGTAGTCCCGTATTACTCATAGGTCAGTCCTCATACAATCTATAGGGGTAGAAAAGGCATAGTACACAAATCGGGTGGTAATTCCTACTACGCATTCGTATGTACTATGTATTCGTGTGTAATAAGCTACTTATCCTTAGTATGTAACATACTATTATACCGTAGGCATAATAGTACTTGGTATGGCTATATTGATTATAATGTGAAGGAACTAACATTTACATAATCTTTCAGATTACAATGTCACAAGTTTCAATCAAAATCTTCATTTAAGTTAGTATTTTTTAAACCAATGTGAAGTATACGACATGGTGCGAAAATTAAGTGAAAAACAAAACATTTAAGAAGGGTGCGATGGCATGATTCGAACATTTTCCGAGGGAACCAATATATTCAATAACAATATCCACGTACAGAGCCTGTTACGAAATTAGCCATTTCCAAGATACCGAAAAAAGTTTGAGCAATTTGGAAATGTTACAAATCGTTTTTTGGTCGAAAAACAGTATCAGAAGATGTACAATTACATACATACTAATCGATGCGCAAGACAATCCCCATGTAAGTTCCCTGTAATCATGACATCAGTCACAGGTCAGTTTTAACTTACATGAAAATACATCAATGGCACCCCTACAAAATCAATTTAGTTCAAGACTTACAGGAGGATGACCCTCACCATAGATTAGAATTTTGCGAATACATGACGGACCGGTGTAACCAAAATCCGCTTTTTGTTAAGAATATCGTTTTTTCAGATGAAGCCACATTTTGTGTAAACGGTACCGTTAATAAACACAATTATTGATACTGAGCACCTGAAAATTCTCGCTGGATGATGGAAACCCACAATACCCAATTCCCTCAAAAAGTTAACGTATCGGCGGGAATTATTAGCAAGAGAATCATCGGCCCGTTTTTCTTGAACGGAAATCTTCCTGGTGCAAACTATTTAGATATGTTGAGGCAAGTAGTACCAGAAGTAATCGCGCTGTTCCCACAGAGTAATAACCTGAGTGTACCAAATGAAGATTTATGGTACCAGCAAGACGGTGCAACCCCCCATTATGATACGAACGTACCATCATTAGTTAAATGAAATATTTACAAATCAATGAATTGGGAGAAGGGGGTTTATCTAAGTCATTAGATCTTACTCCACTGGATATCTCCTTGTCGGGTTATTTAAAGTCAAAAGTATATGTCAATCTACCTAATAATATTGAATAATTGAAAGATAGAATTCGTAATAAAATTAGAACTATTAGACCTGATACCCTTGAAAAAGTGTTGCGAGAATTCAAGCAAAGGTTGGCTTACTGTCAAGAAGTGGGAGGATCTCTATTTGAAGCCCCCATTTAAACTGTTTTTCGTTCAAATAACTAATACTTTTGCTTATGTTATTTCAAATTAAACAATCTTTCCTTAAACTGTCTAACTTATTTGGATGACGTCATCAAGACGTCATCATGATATCACCATAGCGATGGTTATACAAAATAAAGGCCAAATTAAATTTAAAATTTGACGTGTTTCGGCGTATTTTGCCTAAACGTTGCCTGACGTAGATAATTTGAGGTTTCCAACCCATATATCCACACTGTATACACGACGGTCCGGATTTCAATTAAATGTATGGGGATCTTGTTATCCGTAATAGATAAGAAGTGGATTAAATGGGGAAAAAGTTGTGCATTTTGAAGACGAATAACCTGACCTATTCAAAATCAAAGTTGCCCGATTGGTTTCGGAGATACGCGACAAAAACCAAATTTATCGAAAATATTTTTTACGGTATTTGTTATGCAAAATATTGAAAAATTTTATTCAGGTTTTTTTTATCGTAATTCAACTTTCCTATACAGTGCCATTATTAAAATTAAAATCTGACGTTTCGTCTCTTCGGGGCTGTTATCAACTTTATTTTTTCAAATACGGAACTGCGTTTCTTACCACACAATTCTATAGTGCTTGGCATGAGAAATTCATTGATATGCCACACTTGCCCATTTTGCTACGTTTCGTCTGAGAAATCATCATCAGTTTTACTGTCTTTACTTTCATTTCTTTTTAAAATAAACGTTGCCTTGGATGTCATTCGTAAATACTTTATCTTATAAAATCAATTTTGCCGTGGATGCCACTGTAAAATATTTTATGTTTTTACCGGGGTTATAAAATATTGTTTTAAATGCGTTACTTTTTTGTGATTTTAAAAATAAGAATAATTTTGGTGCGATACAGTGAAAATGAAAAGAAAGGCATGTACGATGTTTACATAGGATCCTCTAGAAATACAGCACGAGCATCACAAGCTTACTTGGAGCTGTACTGTAGGTAGTGGAAAAATTTTATTATTGTAGTAAACATTTGTCTAATCGCCATTGTTACCGCGACAGAAAAAGGTAATTAGTGGATTTTCAATATCTTGGTAGTACGTCGTAATTTGCTAATATTTTCAAAATATTTTATTTTAGGTATTTTTGGGTAAGAAATGTGGGAATGTATGTAACTGATATTTGGCTAAGGGTTGAAAAGCACATATTGGGGTTTAACTAGCAGGTGTGCGCTTAAAAACTGCTTTACTGAATCACTGGAAATTCTTATGCGCGCATTCTTGATGTAAAAATGTCACTAGTTTAATAATTACGTCGGTACACACTGCAATAAAAAGACGTCTTTGTTTGCTATTAGGAAATGTGATATTGAATGTAGGGTTTGTTACGGACGAATGCATATTTTTAAAATTAAGATTTCGTTCTGTTAGGAATGCGAAAAATGTTCCCACGAAATAATTTCTTGTTTCTTTTTTTATTATTACTTCCAATAACGGGGGTTGATTTTCGGGGGTAAATATAGTTAGTTTGAAATCGGAAGAAATAGTTGCTGTTGAAATTTTGATCGAGCCGGATCGCTTTTATTGTTTTAACTAGAAACTCCGTCGTAAACCGTTCGGTCTATAAAGATTTTGTCGTGTAGATTTTACCAAAACTAAAACACTAATTCTTTCTTTTTGTGTAGATTTTAATGTAAGTTTTTCCAAGAATTTATCTATAATTAATGGCCGCGGCGCAGAGTTTTAAACCGCGTACCTTAACTCGTCGTGTTGGTGGTAAAGTGTTTAACTAAAGAAAATATATTCAAGTGCAAGTAGGTATATTTACATACATGAAAGCAATTAATTTTACAAGTCTATGTAACGTATTAAAAATCAAACATTGCCTTGCAAAGGTATCTCATTCGCACGCGGGCTCATTAAGCTGAAATCTGCTAAAATAAAAGACAGTACAGGGTTCCCTCACCCTTGTATTTGGGTGAATTAGCATTGTTGCTTATATTTATATTTGTATAGAGGTGGGGGTGGCGATCGGGTATAGGATAGACCTTGGTTAAAATTGTAATAGGCAATTGCCAAGTGTTTACATACTCTCGGGTCCCGATGACCATTAAATAACTATTTTTATTGTTTTTATTGTTGTATAGATGAATGTGTAAACTGAGAAAGGGGCGCTGTAATTTTTCTAACGTACTCAAACTTATATATCGGTCACCCTTGTAAGGCTTTGTTTTAATCAGTTCTTTTGTGTCAATTTATATGTAATTTATTGTAATTTTACGTATGTATTTTGTGCTTTAGTAGTCATTAAACAATTGTGTACGTGTAAATTCCTTGTCTATTTTTTTGTCCTTGCCTTTACCTTATTATCACCTGTGCAATTTTACTGTTGTTGTATTTTGTATGTACCTTAATTCGCCTTATTGTTTATGTGCGTATTTACTTAAAGACTGCCATGATATGTTTTAAAGGGCCACATGTCTGGTATTACGATTTTTATTCTGATTTATTTATGACACAATTGTGGGTGTGCCTACATGTTTTTTTTAAATTGTGTTTATGTGTTATTTATTTTTTCTTAATATTATAATTTTGTACGCACTTTAACCTGATTTAATGGTGTTTTGTTATACATTTAATCCTTTCATTGGTTTTTTGTGTTATTTGATTTGTTAATGTACTTGTGCAATTAGTTATTTATGAATAAAGTGGGTTTTATTGGTGGTTCTTTCCCACAATAGTATATGAATGGGTTGAACCGTCATTGCGCAAAGCTCGTTAATTTTAATTTGAGTAGTTTCATTGTTCACCTGCCCCACATGATGTAACACAATCTCATCTAGGCTATCTCAGTCAAATAGCACAACGTACCTAGCACTAGACGGCCAATTCAGATTTGAGGTTTGCGAGTAATTAAATATCGGACATTATTGTCAGTAAAGTTAGCGATTGTTTTGTTCTTGAATTTGCATTCTTGCAAATAAGTTCAAATTACACTTTTCAAGATAGGGTACCTGAGGGACGCTACAGTACCCTGAACTACGGCAACCATCGGCAGTTACTTTTTATAACATTTAAAAATCTATGAATGAATGCTGTAATTTAAGCAGAAAGAGAAGAAAATAACATCTTCAAAACACAGCGAACGAAATTAACGTTCTCGCTCAAGTACACATCGACCCTGAGAATTCTTCAAGAAAAATCGCTAATCATTGCGGAATAGGGCATGATAATGATCCCAACAGAAGATTAAGGTTCTGTATGTGGTATCGCAGAAAATTACGAAACAATCCCTTAATACATAAAACAATTTTATGGACAGATGAGTCAACTTTCACCAACAGATTTTGATGCACAAACCAATCCACATTTAATAAAACAAGTTAGACCACAAGTTCGTTTTTCACAAAATGTATGGTGCGGAATAATAAATAATAAAAGAACTGGGCCTGTATTTTTCGACGGAAATTTAAATCAAGAAAGGTATTTAAATTTGCTTAGTGATGCTTTTGATGACATGTGTTTGGAAATTCGAAGAGAAATGAAATATTTCATGCAAGATGATAGTAGTTCCCACAACGCAAGGAGAGTTCAACAGTACCTAAATTCAAATTTTCGCAATAATTGGATTGATACAAATGGACCAATAAGATGGCCCCCACGATCATCGGGCCTTAATTCAGTAGACTGTTTTATATGGGGCATGGTGAAAAATTAAGTATATGGGAAATATCTAACTAACGTAAATGAACGTTGTCAGAAAATGTGGACGCATTTGCAAAAATTACGCCCGAAATGGCGGCTAATGCAGCATCCCATTTTCAACAACTTTTATAATACTTTTTTGGCGCTTTTATTCAACTCACTTTGTCTGTCCGGTTCAAATCTTGTAATTGAATTTGATCTCCGATTGAGCTAAAATTTGGCATACATGCGTATTCTTGATGACAATACACGAATATGTTTTTTGCTTTGATGCTTGCGCCCAAATTTGGCCAAATATGGTCGAAATTTTTGTTTGTAAAGCTAGGGCCTTGAAATTTTTGACTTCAGCTTTTCGCATAATACCATGCACACAAATATACGACAAGTTTAGTTTCAAGGTCAGGGGGCTGCATTGTGGCCAAATTTGGTCGAAATTTTTGTTTATAAAGCTAGGGCCTTCAAATTCAGGACTTAAGCTTTTAGCATAAGACCATGCACAAAAATATACGACAAGTTGAGTTCAAGACCAGGGGGCTGCGCCCGGGGGGCTCAAACTATTGTATTCGGTCAAAAAAAAATCAACTATTTTCCGATCTCCGGTTGAGCTGAATACATGTTTATATTGGCCAAGTAAGTTCGAAAGCTTTGTTTATAAAACTAGGGTCTTAAAAATTGAGTTACTTTCTTTGTTGGAAGTTACAACCAAGAGACTAAAAAGTAGAAAATAAAAATAAGTAAAAAAAAACATTTTTAAAAAACGCTTTTATTTCCAAATGTACTAAAAAGAATAAAATAATTTTTTTATCTACTCATTAACATAAAAAATGTTTGTGACTAAAAGTAAAAGTGTGGGGCACACATGATATCTTATACAAAGCTTATTAACACCTGCATTCAAACAGTGAAGTGCAAGGCACTACAAAGTGCACCCCACACTTTTATTTTTAGTCACAAACGTTTTTGATGTTAATGGGTAGATACAAAAATTATTTTATTCTTTTTAGTACATTTGGAAATAAAAGCGTTTTTTTAAAAATGTTTTTTTATTTATTCTTAATATTACATAATTATTATTTTGCTGCTATTAAAATGTATTATTTGTTGATGATTAAAACACTTAAATTAGTTCTTTATTATTTTAGTAAATTACGATTATTTAAAACAACATTTAAAGCCATATTACTCTACATACTGTTAGATCTCTCTTTAATCTAGCAAAAAGTATATTTGTTATGCGAAAACTTGCAAAATTTAGTAAACAAGGATGTTTTATTGATGACTTATTTTAGTCTATTTTATTCTCATGTGCAATATGACATTTTAGTTTGGGGTCATACGCCGGCGTCCAAAAGAATATTTGGATTTTACAACGTGAAATGGTCAGACTAGTATGTAATATTGATTACAAGCAAAATGTAAGACATAAATTTAAAGAGCTGGGTATTACAACGTTTCCATGCATCTATACCTACCATTATCTAGTATATATAAAAACACACTGCAATGATTTCATCTTAAATGAGACCATCCATGGTCACAACACTAGAACTCAAAATGAAATTAGGTTAAACCACCTCAGGTTAACTTCAAGTAGATTTAGCTTAAATTATTATGGACCAAAATTTTTTAATAAATTACCAGCTGGGGAGGTACCACCACCCTTACCATGGGCTGCTTAATATTGGGTCTTTGATTTTCTGAGCTCGGTAAGGGCTGCCGGTTACCTTTTCCTTCATCCTTAATATATTCTCATCCTTATTCTTCTTCTCGCCCTCACTCTCTTCCTATCGGATTAAAAAAAAAGATGGCTGGGGTTTCTAGGGTAATAAATTCCGAGCGTAAAATCCTGCTCCATTCGGGTGTCCGGGAGGGCAGGGCCCAAGAGACCATGGTCATCGAAAGTATCAACTATCTGATTCTGTACTGCAACATCCGCGGTATCAGGTATAATCTTAATGCTATTCACCAACATCTTGAACAATTAAAACCTGATATTTTGTTTCTATCTGAAACACAAGTGTCCTCTGAAAGCTCCGAGTCACCCGACTTGCAATTTCCTCAATACTACCTTCACTCTAACTTTCGATATAAAGGAGGCGTATGTGCCTACATCAAGGACAGAATTGCTTGAAAGAGAGTTTCTTCCTTAGAAAATAAAAATTTTGACGTGATTTGGTTTAAACATTCTGGTCCTAATTTTGTGAAATTCTACTGTTGCATTTATAGGTCTCCTAATGACAGTAACTTTCAAGACTTCTTCGATTACCTTAGTATGAAAGTTGTCTCAATACTTGCGATATCTCAATATTCAATATTCATAACTCTAATTGGCTTCAGTTTTCATCTACTACAAATCCTGCTGGTTACAGTGCAGAAACATTTGCTATTTCAGGTGATCGCACACAAATGATTTCTGAACCCACAAGAATCCCTGATAACCCTAACCATACTCCACATCTTCTAGATCTCTTTCTTACATCAAACCCTCTTGTTTATAAAACTTCCGTTCTTTCGCCTTTAGGTCTTTCCGACCATTATCTAATAGAAATCATTTCTACTGTTCCTAATTCCACTGTTGTTCGCAAAACCGATAGAACCTTGTGGTGTTTTAAGTCAGCTCGATGGAGTAATTTATGGAATTTCTTTGCACCTTTCCATGGCGTGAATATTGTTTTAAGTCGTCCTCTTCTTCGGACATCGCTCTTTCAGTATCTGAAGTCATCCTCATGGGAATGGAGTTATACATTCCCAAAAAACCGTACCGTATAGGTGATTCACGTTCCCAACTCTGGTTCAATAAGGCTTGTGCTGATGCAATATCTTTAAAAAAGAAATATTACTTAAATGGAAATCTAATAAATCGGTTGACAGTCATGCAGAATACGTTGGTGATAGAAATATCTGCAAAAGTGTCATCACTAGAACTAAAAAGTTGTTCGAACAACGAAAATGCAATGAACTAGCTACATCTCCTTTAGGCAGTCGTAAATTTTGATCTTTAGCTAAAGCCATTAGTAAAAACTTTGGAACATCTTCATTTCCCCCCCTGACATCTATTGACAGATCGGTAGTTGCTGATTCTGTAGACAAAGCCAATGTTTTTGTGGATTTGTTTGCATCAAAGTCGTGCCTCAATGATTCTGGAAAAAATATGCCCCTAGTCAACTCTTCTTCATACGCTATGAAACCAATTCATTTTCGGTACAAGCTCTTGGAATCGATCATCAGTAAGCTTGATCTCAATAAGGCGACTGGCCCAGACGGTATCCCATCTATTGTTTTAAAGAAATGTTCCCCGAACTAGTACCAGTCCTATCCAATCTCTATAGGCTCTCTATGTCTTCTGAATTTCCTTCATCATGGCAAATGTTCAACTTATTCCCAAAAAAAGGGGATAAAACCGATCCCTCAAACTACCGACCAATTGCCATCACTTCCATTTTGTCTAAAATCATGGAAAAAGCCATCAATCAGCAACTGCTCACGTTCCTTGAAACTAACAAACTCCTTAGTGACCACCAATATGGGTTTAGGCAAAATCGTTCAACAGGTGATCTTCTTTCATATGTGACCCAAGTTTGGAACAATACAGTAGAGCAGTCCGGTGAAACAGTTGTTGTCGCTTTAGATATTTCAAAGGCATTTGACCAAGTTTGGCATAAGTGTTTACTCGCCAAACTCACCTATTTGGGTTAAATGATACGCTCATCAACTGGGTTTCTAGTTTCCTTGATAAAAGACGAATACGTGTCGTAGTTGATGGTTTTTTTTCTAAAGAAGTTAGCATTAACGCTGGCGTACCACAGGGATCCGTTATAGCGCCTACACTTTGTCTGCTGTGCATAAATGACCTTATTTCTTCAACAACTAACCTCATCCATTGCTTTGCTGACGATAGCACTCTTCACTGTAGTTCATCTGTCTACTCATAGTAATAATCCACCTTCTATGTCAAATCAAGAAATTAAAACTGAAATGGCAAATTTAATCAACAAAGACATTCAACGTATTCTCGAATGGGAAGCAATAATCTAGTTAAATTTAATGCTAACAAAACTCAGTGTTGCCTGTGTCCGCCAAAAAGATCGATCATTTCCTGTTGTAAGTATGAATGGCTCAGTTCTTAAGTTTTCAGACTTCTATTACTCTGTTGGGTATGACTGTATCTTCAAATCTCTCATGGGTTGACCATCTTCTGTCAGCTACCAAAACAGCTGCTCGTAAAATAGGCTTTTGTACAGATCTAAGCAGTACTTTACCTCTCGACAACTCCTTCTGCTGTATAAGGCCCAAATTCGGCCTCATCTGGAATATAATTCTCACCTCTGGGTTAGTGCTCCCCAATACGCTCTGATATCGTTGATCGTATTCAAAAGAGACGATTAGGCTTATAAATGACCCGTCCTTAACTTCTCACATACAGTACCTTGAGCATAGAAGGATGGTCTTAGTTCTTTCTTTGTATTATCGTTATTACAACGGCTATTGTGCTGCTGTATTATATTCTTTGATACCATCTCGGGCTATCTTTGCGAGAAACACTCGGTTCGCTCATTCGCATCATCAGTATGCAGTACAAATCTCTACTTGTCGTACCAAACGGGCGCAATCCACATTTTTCTACACGGCTTTTAAACTCTGGAATGATCTCCCTAGTTCCTGCTTTCCTCTCACTTATGATATGAGAAAATTTAAGGTAGCTGTTCATAGGCATCTATTGGCAATTCATTATCCCTCTATCCATCCTCCTAAGTGTTCCTGAGTACTTTAGCACAATAGGCCAAATTTAGACTGTTTAGGTCCACAATCATAAAAAAATCTTTAATCCAAAAGTTAGATATTAGAAAATCGAAGTCTTGGATTAAAGCTTATCTAACTGATACTACTATTACACTATAGATGAGTTTTTAAATGATATGCGGGCAATAATTTAAATATTTGTGTGTGGTGCATGTCAAATTGTTACATTGTTATGTTACATTTTTTATTTGACGACTGTAATGGCCTTATAGTTGTCTAACGGAATAAACTAAACTAATCTGAATCAGCAGCTAATTCAGTTTTCATTTGTGTATTGCACCATCCCTTAATGGCTTCTTATAATGCACCTGAAACTTATGATGAGATCTCAGACGAAATGTAGCAAAATGATCAAGTGTGGCATATCAATGAATTTTTCATGCTAAGCGCTAAAAAAATGTGTGCTAAAAAAAGGAGGTCCGTATTTAAAAAAATAAAGATAATAACAACCCCGAAGGGACGAAACGTCAGATTTTAATTTTAAGAATGGCACTGCATGAGTAAGTTGAATTACAATAGAACACCTAAATAAAGTTTTTCAGTATTTTGTATAATAACAACGCCACCGTAAAAAAATATTTCCGATAAATTCGGTTTTTGTCACATTTCTCCGAAACAAATGGGGTAATTCTGAATGAATTTTGGGATGTTTGTAAACCTTCAGCGAGTTATAAATAAAATCTCGCATAATATTAACAGTGTAAGCTCAGGTGCTAGCTCCTGACATTAAATGCAGAGCGTTTGGATCAGTGATGGCAAAAATTTAATTAAATACATCGGACAATATAGTGACAATGTTAAACAGCCTCTAAAGAAAGGGGCACTGATATTACAACAAAAGTAGGTTATAACCATTGTTGACTAAATGTCATTATGGTTATGACAAAAACAAAACCGCTCGGGCACGTCGATCTTTAAACTTGCTCTAATTTCTAAGGGTGTCAAAGTTTCGGTATTTGGATGAACCCCTACCAGGTGACAGCCACACCCTCAATTTTTTTAAATAGCAAAGGGGGGTCATGTGACACTTAATTTTAATGGTTATGAAAATCTGATTTCAAAAATATACTACACTCCTAGTTTATGCTTATTTATTAGCTGATTAAATAGTAAAAAAGTTCAAATAGTAAAAAAGTTCCAACTGTGACATTAATAACTTTCAATAATAAATACTCATGCAGGCCAGCAATGCTTTCTGAATCTGTTGGGTACACCTTGGACTTTAGGTAACCCCATAAGAGAAATTCTAATGGGGTAAGATCCTATCATGGTGGCTATTCTATGAGTCCACGTCATCCAATCCATCGTGCGGGAAAACGATGTTAAAATAATTTCGAACCCCGCGTGCACAAGACGAAGCTCCGTCTTGCTGGAAAATTATGTCTTGGTAAAAATCTTGTGGACGATTCGTGATTATGTCAGTTATTGCAGCTGTTGTTTCATTCTCCAATGTATTGGGGTATTTTTCGCCATTTAAATTTCCGTCAATGAATATTGAGCTTACTAGATATATCTGATACTATACCTGCCCGTACATTTAACTTTTCCGTAAATTGTGTATGACCGTCACTAAACAACCTAGGATTAGTATCAGACCAGTACCTGGCATTTTGACGGTGAACGTGCCAATTTAAGTAAAATGTAGCTTCATAACTAAAGCGAATATGCTTCAAATAATCAGGATTTTGTCCAAGAGTTGTAGCCTCAATGTAACAATATTCCGTTCGTCTGTCTGGATCATCTTCAGTTAGTTCGTGAACCATTTGCAGTTCGTATAGATGGAATTTATTTTTTTTAAATTATTTTCAAAATTGTATTTTGACTGACATTGCAATCTGTGTGATACAGATGGATTCACAACGAATTGTGACAACACCTTTACTTGTGGGTCTTCTGTAGTGGACGTTCTACCAGAACGCTTCTTGTTTTGCACACCGCCAGTTTCAAGAAATTTAGAAATAAAGGATCAAAATAATGTCTATCAATGGGACGGTCAGGAAATTGTTGATTAAAAATATTTACGGCTTCGTGGTAGTTACGTCTAGCCTCTCCACCTATCATAATTACTTCACATTGGACGACTAAATTCCGAACATGAGCCATTTTTAAAAACAAAAATTAACAAAACTTTAGTTTAGTTAGACCTAATCGTAAAATGAAATTGAAAACAGGTTTACTTCTATTCAAACAATACAAAAAATATTTAATAATAGGTTTTTGACAATCCTTATATTTTTTGTCAGTTTTTGTAATAAACAAATAGCAGGCCAGATACATAAAGTAAAATAGTACATGTACAAATGGTTAAAAAAACAGTCCATATTGTTTTTTAAAGGTTGATTATCGTTACTGGAGAATAAACAAAAAGCATGTCAATGGTGAACATTTTCAACACCTCGCAAGCCAAAATTTTGAGTTTTTGTTGTTCAGATCTACTAATGTGACAGTTGGAATGTTTTTACTATTTAGTGAGTTCATAAATGCATAAATTATTAGTGTAGTACATTTTTGGAATTCGATTTTTATAACCTTTCAAATGGCACATGACTCCCTTTTCTATCTTAAAAAATTGAGGATGTGGCTGTCACCTGATGAGGGTTCATCGAAATACTGAAGCATCAATACCGTTAGATATAAGAACAAGTTTAAAAATCGACGGGTTCGATCGATTTTGTTCGATAGAGATAATGCAAAGAAAAGCTGTCTAAAGTAATCCTTCACGCTTAAATCATAAATTTTAATTAAATAAAATTAAATAACTTAAACTTTACCCTCATTAGTGTAATTCGCACATGATAATGATAATTTAAATATTATCCTTTATTTTTCTTATATTTCATACCTACTTGAACTTTATCCTCATTAAGTAATATATTATAATTTGTATGTAGATAATGAGTTACTGTGTATAGAGCTAGGAATTAAACTTAAAAGGAAGTACATTTCTTCCATAATTTGTCCACCTGAACAAGATAATGATTACTTTCGGAATATTAGTTGTCTTTTCCACCCCCTTCACGAAAATGTTCTAAAAAGGACGAATTTACAAGTTACAGTTTTAACTAATTTCCGTGGTAAACGTCAGCTTTTACTGTATTTTGTTACGCAATTTCTTCCTTCCAACCTACATATACATATGTAGGTATGGAAGGTTATGCAATCAACTTTTTTTTTCCGTGTCCGTATAT
>JARFJB010001756.1:365000-382500 GCA_036346205.1 Vesta saturnalis
TGATTTATTGCTATTTCGATACAACATTGATCTAACGTGTGCTGAATCTTTGAACGCTATTTGAAGAATTATTCAAACAATATTTTGAGTTATTTCTTATTTATTAATACATTTATGAGCGAATATGACATCTAACCAAACAAGATTTACCTTTTAGAATTCGTCAGCATTTAATTAGGAACCGTTTTTAATATATTGTTCAGCTTACGTTACACCTAACCCTCTACCGTTAACTGTTAACTATCAAACCTTATTAAATTGTGTTGAAAAATTTAATGCTAATCACCTTTAGTTCCACAGTTTATAACCTGTTGTGCATTTAAATTATTATACGTTTTGTAATGAACGAATAAGTTCAAAAGAAAGTATGTAATTAAAAATCATTATTAATTTTATTAAATACATAAAGTTTTTTTGTATTGTGCATTTGTTTATGTTATAAATAAAATCAAAAATTCTGTTAAAAGTAACAATCAATTCTTAAATGTATCAGAAAACCAAACTAACTTAATATTCACATTATAAAAGATTATTAAAACCAGCTCTATTTTTAGCGTAAAACAAGTTACCAAGAATATAAAAAAATTTAATGACATTTACATTTAACTAAAATTTTCCTACTTCTCTCAATTTGTAACTATTTTTGTTTTATTGGCAAAAGAAATGATTTGAATTATAAAACTTACGCTTAAATTTGATTCATAAATGGTATTTACCTTCTTGGCGGGATTATTAAAAAGGTGGTGAATGATATTTTAAAGAAATGTAAATTTCTTAATTCATTATGGCTCGTACTATCCAAAAATTCACTATCCGTGACCACAATTACACATTTAAATTTGTTTTACAGTTTTATAATCAGAGGAAGTGTATCATTCATCTAACCACAACCTTTACTAAAGTTTCAGTTTGTTATTTCCGATGTACAGTTACTTAACACACATTTTCTTTAAGCGATTAAGTGGACTATATTATTTTGGCAAAAAACATTATTAATGCGTCAACAAATTAGAATAGATTTTAATAATTCTTTGTTAATTATGCCTTTTTTTTAATTATAAATAAACCACTTTTAAAGATAAACATTCACAACACATATTAAATAGAACACAGAGAAATATTATTTTATAGATTTTCACACAAACACGTTCTCAATTATAATCAACACACGTGATGCAATTAACAATTTTTTCTGTTACTTTGACGTTATTTTCAGTTCTAAAAGATTAAAGCGATACGTTACAATAAGTTAATAAAACGGGGGTGTATATACAGCGTGTTCAGCGAGGAATGGGACAGTGCAATATCTCGAGAGCGGATGAAGATTTTTAAATTATGAAAATATTTTTGTAAATATCTTCCAAGGGCGCTCATTTGTTGGCACAAAGATTTGAATCAACGCCCATCACCGCCAGGTGGCGCTATCTCAGTTCAATTTTTAAATGCAATGCCCTATTTTTATTTCATTTTTGGATTCTATGACATATTTGTGATGACTTTTATTAAAACTCCTACCAACCTATCTTTTGTAGTTTGTGAGAAAAAAAATAATTTTTGGAATTTTATTAATTGAAAGCATACAAATTAAATTAAATGTTCAAATGTTTCTCCATCATTTTCTATACACGTTTGATAACGCCTAATTAATGTAACACTAGTTGCCGCTCTTAAAGTTTCTCGTGGTATGTTTGCACAAGTAATTCTAATTTTGTTTTGTAACTCCTCTACATCTCTAGAAGGTGTTTCATACACTACACTCTTTAAATGTCCCCAAAGAAAGTAGTCTAAGGGACTAAGGTCAGGAGAACGAGCTGGCCACATAATGGGGCCATTTGTACCTATCCATCGTTGCGGAAACACTCTATTTAGATAATTTCTCACTATTGCGCTATTGTGCGCCGGTGCGCCATCCTGTTGAAAGTACATCACTTGCCACAGATTTACATTTACATCTTCAAGCAAAGGAGGCAGTTGATTTTCAAGAAAATCCAAATAGCGTTGGCCTGTTAAGGTACCATTAAAAAAATATGGGCCAATCAATTTGTCATCTATCATTCCGCATCATACATTTATGTTCCAACTCACTTGGAAATTGGTTGCTCTTACCCAATGAGGATTTTCTGACGACCAGTAATGGGAATTGTGGCGATTAAAGATTCCATTGTTTGAAAAATTACTTTCATCAGACCATACGATACGACCTAGAAAATTAGGGTCTTGCGCATAATGTTCCATAAAAACTCCGGTGATAAAATTAAGTCTGCGATCTTGATCTTCTGCATGCAGTCCATGTACCAAATGAATTTTAAATGGTTCGTATTTATTAGATTTTAATATTTTATGGACAGAACCAACTGATACGGCACACTCTTCAGAAATAGATCTCACAGACACATGAGGATTATAAGCTACACATGCTAATACGCCGACGGTGTGTGCTTCATCTGTTGCTGTCTTTGTGCGATTCTCGCACTTACGGTGAGGAAAATGACAGGTTCCCCTCATAATATTTGCTACACGAACAAATGTATTTTTTCTGGGATGGCGTCGATCGGGAAACCTGGCAGCATACAATACTTGTGCAGCCCTTGCATTTTTCTACATTCATCCGCTCTCGAGATATTGCACTGTCCCATTCCTCGCTGAACACGCTATCTATATATATATATATATATATATATATATATATATATATATATATATATATATATATATATATATATATATCGGTGAATCACGTCGATGGTACCTTACACGTTTACGGAAAACGAGACGTGGGATCTTTTCGAAAATTTGGTCACTTGCATGGCTGACTCGGATCTATCGATCTAAAATATTTTCAGCGTTGCGACGTTGTCACTTATGTGGAAAAGTGGTATCACCTTTGATATTTTTAATGAGACACCCTGTATATTATTACATTGTTGGGTTCGCTATTACTTTTAAATTATTTTTGCATCACGTATCCCTATGCCTATCTTCAACCGTTTTTGAGCAATTAATTAATTTCCTCATTTTCAGCCAAAACATGGTTCCAATCGAATGTTCATTATTGTGTTGTTTGAATTTGTAGAAAGTTGAAATTCTGGATGCACTCTATGAATAAGCTGTTCATCAGTTCTGCGTAACGAAATTGGTTCCATATTGTACAGGGTTGTTCGAAATTCGTTACGCTTCCGCAAGGTACAAAAATGCAGAAAAGTTCATTATTTCAAATGGGACACCCTGTATATTATCGAATATTCTGATAGACAATTGAAGTCCCTTTAAAATGATGTATCATGTGTTAACACCGCCTTATTACCGCGCTGTTATATGTATAGAACATCGTCGTTTGACAGTGAGTCGTACCATTTAAAAAAAATCAGATGTGACCCGCAATTGACTTGCTTATGCTGGTACCTTATTGCGGTGGCAAGGAATACCTATAAAGGACGAGGAGACCAGAGAGAACATATTTTTATACCACTTCTGCCTTATGCCCTATTGCACTTTGTAAGGTGGCGTTGGTTAGTCTGAGAATAGCTATTTTTAATTTATTGATATTGTCATTTACATGAAATGCATAAAGTACAAGTTTATTTTTTATTTATATCCACCTGATCAATTTAAAAAACGTAAGTGCGCATAAGTTTAAATGTAACTTTCTGCTTATAAGACTAAGTTCTTTAGTGTAATAACAATGCTAAACAATAAAATTGATCAATCACCATCACTTTTAGCACTATAATTAGCAATGTACTTACCGCTTTAACCTCTATATAAACTTTTACACAAAATATTGTACGTTTTGACGAATATTTTATGATGAATGACAAAGGTATGTATTTCACAAGGTGTGTAAAATATGAATACATATACAAGCGTTGTTAAATTGAATACAACCATATTTGGATAATAGTTTCCGAATATAACCGAAGTCCAATTCACTCACAAAAAATTTAGGGACAGTATAAAGTGTTTCTAAGGCCTTATTTATCACGCTACTAACAACTTTCATTAAGATAATTTATTAAGAATTAAAATTGATCTTCACTATTTTTCTGTAAGTTTGACGGTTTTTGAAATAAATATATCGTATCTTAATTCATAAACTGCTTTTAACAGAAATTTGATAGAACAGAGATATTTTTACAACACTAAACTTAAGAGTTACATTAAAATCTGATTCGTATTCATTAACATATGGTATAGTCCATAAGCCATACCCGAAAATGAAGGTAACTGGTACCACCCGGAGTGGCAAATGCTGGCTGTGTTATTCTTATTTGGTTTTATATGTAGATCTAGAATATATGTGATAGCAACGCCAAAGTAGTAGTTTTATGTGAAAAAACGTACTTTTAAAAAAAAAACTTGTGATTTTCATCACAAATTTGTAAAAAAGGTACCAGTAAAGGTGGCACATGCTACCAATGTGTTCTTTATATAGCTTTATACGTAGATTACGATTTTTTATGATAGCATGATCTATGCAGTAGCTTTATCTTTATAAATGACCCGTCCTTAAGTTCTCACATACAGTCCCTTGAGCATAGAAGGATGGTTTCAGTTCTTTCTTTGTATTATCGTTATTACAACGGCTATTGTGCTGCCGAATTATATTCTTTGATACCATCTCGGGCTATCTTTGCGAGAAACACTCGGTTCGCTCATTCACATCATCAGTATGTAGCACAAATCTCCACTTGTCGTACCAAACAGGCGCAATCCACATTTTTCTACACGGCTTCTAAACTCTTGAATAATCTCCCTAGTTCCTGTTTTCCTCTCATTTATGAAATGAGAAAATTTAAGGTAGCTGTTCATAGGAATCTATTGGCAATTCATTATCCCTCTGTCCATCCTCCTAAGTGTTCCTGAGTGATTTAGCACGATAGGCCAAATTTAGCCTGTTCAGGTCCACAATCATAAAAAAAAAAAATAAATAAAACAACTTTAATTTCGAAATTTGCAAATTTTTAACTGAAAAAATTTGTTTTTGATCTGAACATTTGTAAACCTTCTTTAATTAAAAAAAGGTTCCAGTTAATATTTTTCCTTTGTTTATTACCTAAATAAAAGCTATCTTTACCTTTTTTAGTAGATCTTACCGTTTAAGCGTAAAATGGATAGCATTGATAATTTTTGATCTTATTAAACATATATATATATATATATATATATATATATATATATATATATATATATATATATATATATATATATATTTGGGAACAGATACTGGCTAACAAAATTTAAAGCTATTGATTTACAATTTGTTTATTTCATACACCCGAATTAACACAGAAATTAAATGCAACTATTATTAAATAGGAATCAAACAGAAATACTGTACTCGTCCATTCTTTAATAATTTATTTTACATTATTCCATCTCCACCTTCATCGTCTGAGATTGAGGTAACTGTCTGTTCTTCTTCTTCGTCATTTGGCTGGTTATCACAAGTGACCAATTTACAAAGTTGGGTGCACTTTAAATTGTTCACAATCTGTCATGAACATATTTTTTTTCACTCACATGATATCATCTGAATGATAACTTGAGGTGCTGGCAGACCTTGCATCAAGTTAATGCCTATTTCTTGTCGTTCAACCGTATCTTTTATAATCCAGCCTTTGCCTATAGGACTTGGCATTTCAGTGGTTTTCAAAAAATTTTTCCAAACTGCTGTCTGATAGTAGGCCCGCATGGTGTGTTTTAGCAGGCAGTCTTTACAAGGTGGTAACTGGTGGGGTTCAACTTCACCTTTTTTGGAACAAAATATGTTATACCTATACTGGTTTACTGTATTTGTTTCCTGTTTGTCTCCGTAGAGCTTACATACAAACTATTGTACATGGTGGACAGGTTCATCCGACACAACCCAGCCATTTCCAAGCTCTTTAAATATTCTCTTGTATTCATTGTTTCCCCTACCATTTTAAGTGCTTTGATTTTCCCCTTCCCAGCAAAAGCACTAACAGTATCGCATCCTGTGAAGTCGTGCAATCCAAGTAAGGATTCGCACATGTCTTGGCCCCAATAATCTGCGATCTTTTTTATATCCAAAAATCTTAATCTTGACTGAGCTGCACACTTTTGATACATTGGTACTTTTATTTTTGAACAAAAAGCTAAGCCTAACATCAGAACATCTGTGTCTTCACAACATAAGATAATGGCATTGAAAGTACTGGGTACATGAGCAACATGGAGGATTAACTTTATATCCGCTTCTTCTTGGAATGATCTCAGTTCTTCTACTTCTTGCACTAAGTGTTCGGTCAACTTCAAACAGATATTACTGTAACTGACATACAGTTCTTTTTTGTTTAAACGTTGTCTTACCAATTCCTGACTCTAATAATGTACAAAATTATTGATGAGCTGATTTTTGTTTTTGCCATTTTTCAAAAAGCTGCCAAATTGTTTGACCTTGTGCCCTGCACTTAGACTTACAAACTGAAGTGCCACTTGTTGTCCTCTGGAAACTCGTTCTGGTGATTTTATAGACATTTCATGGCACTCATCATACTGAGGCGCACTTACGATGTTTTCAAACGTGAAGCCGGAATGTACTGTCGTCCATTTTACGCCTAAACGGCAAGAGCTACAAAAAAAGGATGCTTACATTTATTTTAGGTATTGTAAAAATAAACCACTTTTATTTTAAACATTTTTCACAAATGTTCAACTTTAAAGTAATTGTTCTTACAAGAAGCTACTACATAGATCATGATATCATATAAATTCGTAGTCTACGTACAAAATTATATAAAAAAAACATCTAGAGCATGTGCCACCTTTACTGGTACCTTTTCACAAAATTTTCGCGGAAAATCTATTTTTTACCACTTAAAACACAATTTTCTTAAATAAAGCTACTTTTTAGCCATTGCTATCACATATATTATTGATCTATACATAGAACTGTATGAGAAAACATAGTTAGCATTTGCCACCCCAGGTGGTATTAAAAAAGTAATTGGCTCATGGACTAGTAGCTGCATGCACACACACACACACACACACACACACACACACACATATTATATATATACTATATATATATATATATATATATATATATATATATATATATATATATATATAAAGCACACGCACACGCACAATCAATCAGACATACGCACACACTAATGAGGTACGTAGCCGAGCAATTAAACCCCATTCCCGGAAGTTGTTGGTGACGTCAGTTCAATGGGATGCCACGATAAGCCCCTCCCCACTAGTTGTGAAAGAAATTGGCCCAGTTAGTAGCCACCGGTAGACGTGAGCGGCCATGTTGTAAGAATAGTATGTTGCGTTGCGCACGAGGAAAGGGCCATCTGGGCATTGTTGGTTCAGGAAGCTGCTCTTTATGTAACTTATAATTGAGGATGTAGCTTCTGGTAGCCTACCTACGGTAGAAGTATAAACCCTGAAAAAATTGTTTTCGCTGTGCGGTAGTCAAACCTCAGCAACTTTACATGGAAGACTTATTCCTCACCGCTGAGCAAGGCCAATATATTAAAAATGCCATGTAGAAGTAAAATTATGCAAATAATATGCATAAAAGATCGTTGACGAAGGTATCGCCCATTCCTATGCAAATTGCAGAATAGGTGTACAATTAGATTTTTTCTAGAACATTTTAGCAAGACAACTGCATTCTTAATATTGATAAAAATTTGCTATACATAGTAAACGTGATAACCCCACAGTGGATAATCAGTCTTGAACATTCACCTTTTAACCTGCATTATTTTATAATTACCAGTAGAACTCTGTAACATTATTATTTCTAGAAAATGATATAAAGTACCCCGTTGAAATAAATATAGATCAATAAGAGTATATTAATACATTAGCAATAAAATTAATTCTAACATCCATATATTCAATAATTACAAGCATTCGATTTTTCTGGAACATTATAATAGGAAATCCGCATTCTTAATATTGGTAAGAATTTGCTATAAATATAGAATGCATTAGATATATGAATTTAGTTATTTATACTACATCGCAAAAGATGGATCTTCTAAAGGAGTTAAATCTAGTTGGCGAGGGCCTGTTTAAGACCATATTAAAAATCAGCCACAAAAACAAATCAATTTTCCCCAGGACAATTGTGATAGAAACAAATCAAACTACACACATACTATCAGTACATAACTAGGTCACAATAATCATAAATCCCCTTCGTTAATAATTAATTAAATAAAGTACTACTAAATCCTTCATAATAATAAAAACTCCCCAACTTCAAGTAATAATAAACCACTTCCCTTTTTAGTTCTTTAATTATACTTTAAGAAATTCTAATAAAAATGAACTAACTCAAACAGCACTGTCAAACATTCAGCAGTAGACGACGTTGAACCGAGTATAAAACGCACAAAAAACTTATCGTAAGCATAACGGGCAGCGGGACATAGGAGGGTTAAGTACAAACAAAAATTGTGAAACACGTGGTTACAGGAAGAGCTCTACTTAAAAACGCTAGTAAACAAGTACGACCAGTTAGGCGTTTATTACGGTCCAAAACAAAAAAATTTATATCTGCACAAATCCTACCTAGCTAGATGTCCATAAATAATGCGTACTGCAGATCTATAAAGCAGCCCCACAAAGGTATGGAACTCAAGTAATATTGACTCATTTAGTTATGGAATGCTTACAACAAATCATTTACACATACATCCACCATGTAGTAAATCCCACGCTATTATGAGTTTTGATAAATCACATTAAAGGCTAAGTTTATACACATACACGGAAGCGTAGCTCAAATCTAATGACAGCAGCTATATAGGTAAAATATATAGAATTTGGCAACTGTTTAAGGTCCAGATAGTATTTTTAATAATGGTAAACACACGATATGATTAGGGTACAACCGAAGTTGGTTGGGCACGAGAACCTTTAATAGGTTGCATAAGTAAGATGGTAAATAATGTTTATTAACTTGTGGGTAAAAAATAAAAGTTGTGGTGCGTACCGTTGCTACATGAGCCGATGTCACACAGAAGCCAAACAAATATATTGTATAGTTATATTGCGTACCCGTGAGCAGCTGATGGAAAATCTCCAACTCCCCTAACAATTAGTAGGTGTAGTACGTAGAAGTGAGTAGTACCCACCTAGATTACGGTTGTCTCCAGGGTTCCGTCACGTAATAAACAAAATAGAAATTACCAGTAACTTGGTTGTGTCGGGAATACCAAAAAAGTGATACAAGATTTAACTTTGGTGTTTTTGGTAGAGATTGAGTCAATAATGATGATGTCTTCGGTTTAGAGTGGTCGTAAGCCACCGTTTCTCGCATCAGGTATCAGTGCTGAGGAAATGTACTGACATCATAACCATGGATTCCAGTTTCGAAAGGTATTCACATACGATGAAGGATCGAATACACAGAAGAAAACAAACAAACCTTAATAAATCAAAATCTTAGTTACGAGGCTAGCAGTAGACTTCGAATAATATTGTTTGCGGTGTCCAAACTTTTGTAACCAGAAGTATGTTACTAACAAACCTTCTGGAGTTAGACTGTGTTGCCTACCAACCTGTACACAAAACTCTCATAACGTAAAAATGACGCTTAGTAACTAAGACCGTAGTAGACTGCTCACTGTTCCTGTATGTACCTCCAGTTGAATTACACTACATGTACATTTGTTGTATTAATTATTTGAACATACATATCAGATTCATAGGTGTGACCTGCCTTGTTCATGGTAGGAGGGAAACTGAGCATGCGTTCAATAGAATCCGCTCGTCTGAAGTCCACGTATTTACGCTGCAGAAATCTGTTAATGCTCTGAATTTCATATACTCCACTTGGAATAGCAATTTCCTCATGTCGACCACTTTGCGTAATATAGTAAAAAGATCAAGTTATTTTAGAGGGAAATACGTTGCACCGAGCACGTTTCCTGCACATGGCTACAAATAAACAAGTATTATACAGAAAATCAAACAAATGTACACATATAAATGTATTATAGTTCTGAAAATGCAAATTTTCACCATTATTACACATATTTAAGCTACTTAGCTTTCTGGGTTTTTTAATAGTATATCTTTGTATTTATGTTTACGCAAATCTAAATGTTTCGATAACTCTTACAGTTATCGTCCTCAGTAGTAATAAAATCTTTTAAAAATGTTTAATAGAAGGCTTGTGTTTGCGTTTTCAATTTTCATATTTCATAAAATTGTTTCGACATCTTAAACACTTCTAAAATATTTTATTACTACTGAGGACGATATATATATATATATATATATATATATATATATATATATATATATAGAGGAAGTAACAGTGCATTATTTAAAATTATTTTGAACTATACAGGATATTCCAAAATTCAGATATGAATCTAACTTATGTTTTTTTTAAATGGGAACTCCTGTATATTATTTCAAATTCAGAAAGCCCACATTTTTTCGATTTTTTTAATGTCGGGGTTGAATACATTATACAGGGTATTTGGAAAGATATGGATTGTTTTATGTTGAAATTGTACTCATTTCAATGCCCTGTAGAACAATACACTCTGTAGAAATGAATTATCTGTTGGCCAGTTGTCTTTCAGAATATTGTCTAGTATCGGTACCCACCATTATTCATTTAGCTACTTGGGGTTTGTATACAGGGTGGCTCAAAACTCGGATGTGTCGTTTTCTTCCTTAACTCAAATGGTTCACCCTGTATTTTTTATCACTATCAAAGCCCTCTGGTACTCCTCTTTAATTTTTGTCAGAGGTTCCCTTTACCTAATGTGAGTAGTTATCGAGATATTTCCAGATATTTATTGCAATTCGCTGTTTGAAAGTAATTATCACGAAGTTTTTGTATTATTATCAAATAGTTTTTGTATATGACATATCTGTCAGTTCGACAGTTTCACTGTAGTGTTTCGCTCAGTTATTCGTTCAATTTATTTCTCTGTTTCAATATAGTTGAAGTGAAAAGTAGCTACGAGATGAATGGTGAACAATTTTCCCGTCGTGAAATGACTGACATGATTTGGATACTTGGTGAATGCACCAAAACTGTTTATTGGCGTCAAGAGTATATCGTGAAAGATTTCCAGACCGGAGACAACCGAGTAAAGTTACTTTGAGAAAATTGTTGGATCGTTTTGACCGTACCGGATCGGTTAACTATCACAAGAGAGAAGCAGGAAAACATGCAATAACGGAAGACAACCAACTCAAAGTGTTGCTGAGCGTTACAGAAGACCCGCATACCAGTATACGAAAGATTTCATCTCAAAAAGGCATTAGCCATGGTACAGTTCAACGAATCCTGTCATTACATAAAATGCATCCTTTCCATGTCCAACTACATCAGGAACTAATTGTAAACGATTTCCAAAGCAGAGTAGAATTTTGTCAATGGGCAAAATCGAAAATCGACGAAGAACCATTTTTCTTTGATTTTGTTTTGTTTGGGGATGAGGCAACATTTTCGAAAAATGGAGGAGTTAACCGACACAATTTTCACTATTACCAGACATCTAAGCCACATTTGATACGAACACACAGCCAAACAAGATGGTCCTTGAATGTTTGGGGTGGAGTTTTGGGAAATCGTATAATAGGGCCACACTTTTTTGAAGAAACGGTGAATGGTACTGTTTATTTATAGTTTCTTCAAAATCATTTACCAGTTCTTCTTGAAGAAGTGCCCCTCGACATTCGGCAACGCATGTGGCTGCTACATGATGGCGCACCGGTTCATAACACAGGTCCTATCAAGGACTATCTGAATAATTATTTCCAACAAAGATGGATAGGCAGAGGAGGACCTAAACATTGGCCAGCTCGATCACCAGACCTAACTAAAGTGGATTTTTTCTTGTGGGGTTATGTGAAGAGTATGGTATATAATGACCCACCAACGAGAAAAGAAAACATGAAGGTCAGAATTACAGAAGCATTCAGGAGTGTTGATCTTACAATATTGCGAAATGTGAGTAGGTCATTCGAGAATCGACTTCAACATTGTATTGATGTTGGTGGAGGTCACTTCGAACACCTAATATGATTAATTTAATGTTCTTATTTTCTTTTTATTATTTATTCATTCGTTATTGTTGTTCTTCTATATTTACAGTTAATGTTATCAGTATCAAGTAAACAGGTTAGATAGTGAACTAATTGATTTATTTGTATTGTTTCGACAAATCCTTCTCAAACAGCAGTAAATTTCTCAAATTTATCTGTCAAACACAATGACGACCAGATAAATATCATAATCCTAGATTTTGTATCAAATTCATCAAATATCTGGAAATATCTGGAAATATCTCGATAACTACTCACGTTAGGCAAAGGGAACCTCTGACAAAAATGAAAGAGGACCAGAGGACTTTGATAGTGATAAAAAATACAGGGTGTTCCATTTGAGTTAAGGATAAAAATGGCACATCCGAATTTTGAGCCACCCTGTATACAAACCCCAAGTAGCTAAATGAATAATGGTGGGTAATAACACTACACAATATTCTGAAAGACAACTGACCAACAGATAATTCATTTCTACAGAGTGTATTGTTCTACAGGGCATTGAAATGAGTGCAATTTCAACACAAAACAATTCATATCTTTCCAAATACCCTGTATAATGTATTCAACCCCGACATTAAAAAAATCGAAAAAATGTGGGCTTTGAAACAATATACAAGGTTCCCATTTAAAAAAACATAAGTTGGATTCATATCTGAATTTTGGAACATCCTGTATAGTTCAAAATAATTTTAAATAATGCACTGTTACTTCCTGTACCCTTTTTTTAGAACTTTTGTGATATCTATGAAACCAAAGGAGTTATCGAACTTTGCGTCTTGGTTGGTACACCCTGTACATACATACATATATATATATATATATATATATATATATATATATATATATATATATATATATATATATATATATATATATATATATATATGTTGAGATGGTTAGAGATAAGATTAATACAGGGGCAAGAGTAAATAAGCTTATATTCTTTATAACGGGCAAATTTAGATAGACTGGAGAATGGATACACTGCGTTTTAATAAGTACAGTAGTAGACGAGTGAGAGAAATTGGTTTTGATTTAACGAAACAAGCTTGGTGGAATTTGCACAAGTTTGTTTATTCATAAAAAGCAATGGACTATATAAGGAGCATGTGAGGAAGGTCAGAAGGAGTTATATTTGTGAGTACGATTAAGTTCGTAGAACATATATCAGTAAATTTACAGTTTATTCAAATTATTTATGCAATTTAGAAACTTTATAGATATTTATCACATGAAGTAGGTTTATAATAATATGTAGAACATGTTTCGAGTTGGTTACAATGCAGGAAATACATAAACTTTAAGAAAGGGTTATGATACGGACACGGTTTAGTTTTAATTCACAGATAAAGTGTACAAAAAGTGCAGGAGAAGTGGTAGTGCGTTGTAAACATTAATTAGAACATGAACAACATTTCTACATTGGGATATTTAACATAAAAATACTTTTGGTGTACAAAATCTGCATAAGTGTGTTAAACAATATGGATTTCTGAATTGACAAAGTTTTAGGCTATACAGCGAAAGTAAACAGTATTGATGTTAAAGACAGTTATAACAACATCATAAAATAACATTTCAAATAATTTGGACGTTGTAAACGCAAGTTATGAGTAAAATTGTAATAAATTAGGTTAAGTATTAATTTTAAGGATTTTGCAAATGTATAGTTTTTGTAGGATAATTTAAGCTTAAAATAAATTATAAGAGTAACTAATGGAAGGTTTCCATCGTTTTCATAAAGAAATTTACAATGTACAAGGTATATGAACATAAAATTAGAAAAGTGGGGTTAACTACCTAAATTTCTAATATGAAAAAGAAATTTCTGTTAAAACTAAGTTATATGATTTGAAATAAATGTGTTCTGATACAGTTTTTCGTGTAGATTACGAATATGTAATTAGTTTAGGTGTAAAATATAAAGTTTCTTAGATATAAGTAAAATTAGATTATAAATTGTCAAATTGCACAGTGTCGAAGCAAATTAGGGCTTGTGAGGTATCGTTTTATGCGGAATTTTGCCCTGATTCCGATTCTGTTTTCAAAAAGTAAATCCGACTTATTTTAAGAAAGTTATAACATAATTTGTATTTTAGTTAAGTTAACAATTTTGTTTAGACCAATCAGAGGCTTAGATACTTTGTGTGTATGGTACAGAAAACGTTGAAATTTTGGTAGCTAACAGAAAAGGATAAAAGGGTCTTAATTTCTCGCTCTCTTACAACTTTTACAACTCTTACAACTCTTACAACTCTTACAACTCTTACAACTCTTACAACTCTTACAACTTCTTTAAACACTTACACACTCTTACAACTCAAACTCTTACAACTCTTACAACTCTTACAACTCTTACAACTCTTACAACTCTTACAACTCTTACAACTCTTACAACTCTTACAACTCTTACAACTCTTACAACTCTTACAACTCTTACAACTCTTACAACTCTTACTCTTACAACTCTTACAACTCTTCAACTCTTACAACTCTTACAACTTCATTACAACTCTTACAACTCTTACAACTCTTACAACTTACTTACAACTCTTACAACTCTTACTCTTAACTCTTACAATAAACTCTTACAACTCTTACAACTCTTACACTTAACTCTTACAACTCTTACAACTCTTACAACTCTTACAACTCTTACAACTCTTACAACTCTTACAACTCTTACAACTCTTACAACTCTTACAACTCTTACAACTCTTACAACTCTTACAACTCTTACAACTCTTACATCTTAACTCTTACAACTCTTACAACTCTTCAACTCTTACAACTCTTACAACTCTTACAACTCTTACAACTCTTACAACTCTTACAACTCTTACAACTCTTACAACTCTTACAACTCTTACAACTCTTACAACTCTTACAACTCTTACAACTCTTACAACTCTTACAACTCTTACAACTCTTACAACTCTTACAACTCTTACAACTCTTACAAACTCTTACAATTTTTAATTTTCACAAGTAACAAGTAAAAGTGTTGGTGTTAACATGTAAGTTTTAAGTTACGTTAATATTATCGGATTTTTGAAACTGAGGTCCTGCTGGCACTCAGCAGGACCTCAGTTCGATTCGAGTAACACGGAGCCGAAAAAATCAGTTGGTGAAGGAGAAAACTTGAAAATGTCAAATGAGACTGCCGAAACGTCGTTTTTGTACTGGCAGGAGTCAGAAACATCACCAGCTTTCATATATATATATATATATATATATATATATATATATATATATATATATATATATATATATATATATATATACCGGTGTAAATCAAATAGGAGCCCCTGTAACTTTTGAACGGGTCGTTAGACTTTGTTCAAGTTTTGATGGGTTACATTAGAACCAGTTTGGGATTTCTTTACAAAAAAAAACAATATGACCGACTTCTAGTTTCACCAGAAATGACGCAGGAGATGAAAATTTAAATGGAACAACCTGTATATTTTTACATGTTTGGATTCTACGGCTTCAAATACATACAGTTCATCTGCCAAATGTTGTGTTAATAAAAATTAGAAAATTAAAAATTACTGCTTTATTTAGGAACTAACGAAATTACTATGCATATCGTTTTGAAAAAGCTATTTAATGTACAGGGTGGCCCATGTATGTTTCTATTGGGAACAGTGAGTTTTAGTTAAAAAACCGTAATTTTTAAATTTGACCGTTAACAAACGTCAATTAATTATTATTAGGAAAAATAATATTGTGGGGGTAATTGTACGTCAATTATATAATTATATAATTTAGAGGACGTTATAATGATCTAAAATTAAAAGAAATAAAAAAAAATTAAATTAAAATGGCGCCTTAGTTGACATTTGACAGATGAACTGTATGTATTTGAAGCCCTACAATCCAAATATGTAAAAATATACAGGGAGTTCCATTTAAATTTTCAGCCATTTCAGTCATTTTCGGTGAGATCTAAAGACGGCCATATTGGTTTTCTTTGTAAAAAATCCCAAACTATTTGATTTACACCTATGCTCTATTTTATTTTACAAATAGTGAAATTTTTCGTTGCTAAAATAAAATGCTGGTGGTTGTATAACATAAATAACATCAACAATGAAGGTTTCCAAAGTGATATTCGAATTTTGGCAAGTTTGTTAATATTAAAACAACAACTACTAACTATTTTGTATCCAACGGGCAACTAACTAAGCGTTAAGTAAGTATCAATTTAACTAATGAGTCGTAATTGAACATCCTTTTTTTACTTGTAGCATACAGACAATGTTACTTAATTCCGATATCCAATGCAATAATACATTCCCAACGATTTCGGTCACTAACCCGTATTCACAGCCAAATATCGTCCACTCCAGATTTACAGACCGATGGTTACGGTTCTTCGAATTACGCCACATTCGTTACTGCAATAATCCTCTACACAATTTACAATTCCTAATTTACAACAGAAGAATTGTGCAGTTTACGTTACTTATTCTATACTATGTACAATCGAAACAATAAACTCCAAGACGTAAAATTTACATGACGACTTCACATGAAAATCATAAAATTTCTAACAGAGAATTAAACGTACAATGTGCAAACGAAAACCAAACCATAAAGGAAAATTACACCATGAAGTAACATGCAAAATAAAGCAAAATACACCATAAAGTAAAATTTTACCATATACAAAAATTACACCGTAAAGAAAAACCCCATGGGGGAGAATACTATAAGTAAGTTACTGAATATATATTTAATCTATATCAATTACCTGCGTCGAAGGGTTTCAAGTAATGTCGCTGCTTCTCTATATTAGTCAAGGTTATAATCCCCATAATTTGGGTGCTGACAGAATATCACATTCAAAATACCCATAACTAAATTACACCTTGCCGAGTGATTATAACGCGATCCCTAAATCAACGTAACTCTCAAAAAAGCAGTTATTTAACATAATTCACTCCCTTAACAAATTTTACAGCTCTAGCTCAAGATGGTCGTAGAAAAAGAGAACGTATCACCCAAAGGTGACCGAAAATTGACTTATAGAGATAAATATTTACAAAATTCCCAATTTTTTAGCTATTTACACTTTTTAAACTCTAACATTTACATTTTATACAACATAATGACAACTAAATAATTCCAAATGGTAATACGACCAAATATTTTCTCTATATACTCCGGATGATTTCTAAAACTAATGTTGCAACGTAATAAAGATCCGGCCTTATTACCTTTAAATATTAAGTCCTTATGATATACAAGAACTTGTGGAACGAACACATTACAAAAATTAAACCGATTCCTACGCTAGGGATTTTTCAAATTCTTGACGAAAATTTTCCATGAATCATTTATACAGAATTTTACCAAATAAGGAAAAAACTGAACCTTTTGGTTAATGTATCTGTATATTGTTTCTGGTGTAAGTTATTTTAATCTG
>JARFJB010001756.1:385000-420000 GCA_036346205.1 Vesta saturnalis
CACATCACATACATACACATACACATACACTACACATACACATACACATACACATACACACATCACATACACATACACATACATCACATACACATACACATACACATCACATACATACATACACATACATCATACACATACACACTACACACTACACTACATACACTACACATACACATCGACACAGTACACACTACATACTACACGTACATACATACATACATACACATACACGATACACGACACTACACAGTACACGTACACGATACACTACACGTACACGTACCGTACACGTACACGTACACGTACACGTACACTACACGTCACACGTACACGTACACTACATACACTACACATACACTACATACACGTACACGTACACGTACACGTACACAACACGTACACGTACACTACGTACACGTACACGTACATACATACACATACACTACACTACACATACATACACATACACATACACATACACATACACTACACATACACATACACATACACTACACGTACACGTACACTACTACATACACGTACACTACACATACACATACACATACACTACACTACACTACACTACACTACTACATACACATACACATACATACATACACATACACTACACATACACAATACACTAACTACACATACACTACATACTACACTACATACAACTACACTACACTACACATACTACATACAACACACTACACATACACACACATACATCACATACACATACACTACATCACATACATACACATACACATACACATACACATACATACACATACACATACACTAACATACATACACACTACACACTACATACACATACACATACACATACATACACATACACACATACATACACATACATACACATACACTACACATACATCATCACATACACTACACATACACATACACATACACATACACGTACACGTACACGTACACGATACTACATACACACTACACTACACGTACACGTACACGTACCACGTACTACGTACGTACACGTACACGTACACGTACGACTACACGTAACGTACACGTACACGTACACTACACTACATACACTACACATACATTACATACACATACATACACATACACTACACATACCCATACACATACACATACACATACACATACACATACACATACACATACACATACACATACACATACACATACACAACATCACATACACATACACAACATACACATACACACACATACACAACACACATACACATACACATACAACATCACATACACATACACACATACACATCACATACATACACATACACACATACACATACATACACATACACACATACAATACATACACGTACACGTACACGTACACGTACACGTACACGTACGTACACGTACGTACGTACACATACACTTACACATACACATACACATACACATACACATACACATACGCATACACATACACATACACATAGACATAAACATACACTACAAATACAAATTAATTTTATTAAATACATAAATAAAGTTTACCTCAGTAGGTTTGAACCTACGACCTGTACTTAGAGTACGCGCTAACCAACTGCACCATCAGGTTCAAGCACCAATCGATGTAAATTTTGTCGTTATGTATGTAGAACTGATGTAAATACCTTTGAACTTACTCGTTCATAACAAAACTTATAATAATTTAATATTAGTCAAGTAGCTTTGGTATTTGTGAATCCTTGCGATATTGCAGGCTCACATTCCATTAATATAAGTGTAATTTGATTGTAATCTCATCATATTTAGAATTTACATCAGTTCTACATACATAAAGACAAAATTTACTTCGATTGGTGCTTGAACCTGATGGCGCAGTTGGTTACGCGGTACTCTAGAAACACCGTAGGTTCAAATCCTACGAGGTAAACTTTATTTATGTATTTAATAAAATTAATAATAATTAATTACATATTTATCTTTGAACTTATTCGTTCATAACAAAAACTTACAATAATTTATAAAGTAGGGTTTTCAAAAATTGTATTCTGTTCATTTTAAAAATAGTTGGTTTTCTATAAGAGTTATAATGCTAAAGTTAAACCTTAAACTTAAGTTATACTATCAATGTAAATGTTAATGTTCTTGTTTGTAGCTCTCGTAAGTTTCTTCTTGGTTGCTTCTTACGAGTAGTAATCGAACCATGTCATAAATTAGCAATTACAATAAACTTCGATGTTTGAGGTATCATCATAAGTATAAGTATTTATTTAATAATTTCAAAGAACACGCGACTTTTCAACGTCATCTTAATTGCTTTGGTTTCGTTAGAAAAGTTGAAGCTAGATTGAAGGAGATTTATATTTTGGGCCTACATGCAAAGTGGAAAGTTTTGGAATAATGCTTTTTTATTTTTTGCTTTATATTTTTGAGGGTGCTGAACACGAATCTGAAGCTGTCCAACAAAATTTAGTTCGGAAAATATGAGAAATCCTAATCAAAAGTCTGAAAAACACGTTTGTTGTACGTTTTGGCATAAAACTAATCCTTCCTATAATTTGCGTCTTCATCTTTTGTTTGTAAGACTGATGGTTTTGCGCAAAATCGAACATCCTCAACCTCTACTAGTTCGGCAAGTGGGATGTTGTTGCAAGAGCCTTCGCAGTTGACGTACATATTGAAATATTTAAGGCCTGCCTTCTTGCACCCAAAGTTTGTTTGGCAAGTCTTCTTTCATTTGCAAGAAATGTTTCATGGCTGCTCCAGGTGCTGGAAGCTGTAGCATTGTTACTGGCACCAGTCCATCTTTAGTTTTCTTCCAGCGCCATTGTTCAGAATGATTTTTATTTCCAAGCCACTATTGTATTTGAAAGTACACTCTCAATCCACGTTGTTGAGCTGCAGCCTCGGTAGGAGGTAAGGACACCAAACGGCTGATGTTTTATATGCTGACCTTAATTTATTTAATGACATGGTTTTCTTTTCAGCAATGTTATACAAGAAGGTTAAAAATATATGGCCAGCCTCAGCTTGTGCCATAGGGTGTCTGAAAATCGCTATTGTCATAGGTATGGTATAATCTGAAGAAACGTCATCTTTCCTACTTTAATCAAGGCTAATGTATCACCGCCTCTCATGGCATGCAGAAACAATCGAGTTATCAAGCTTACAGTCAGGAGAAAATATGAGAGGTAAAACTGTTTCTTTGCCTGGCTTTAAAAAGTACACATTTGATTGTACACATCTACATCGACAAATCATGATCACCAGTAACTCTACGTCTTCACCCACGATAACTGTAGATTTATATTGTCGTGCAAAATCCATTGCTGTAGTTGAAATAAGTATATCTGCATTCTCTTGCGTTTGCTTTGTGTGAATGCCAGCTGCTGAAAAATTGTCCTTTAACATTGCAATGAAACGCTCTTTGTTTTTCGTATTACATAGGAAATTTTGCTGTGACACTGTAGGAACCATTGTATGGTCAAACATCAAATCTACTGACACTTGTTTGCGTGATCTTCTTACTTGTTGAGCATATTTAGTGCCTCCGCAACTTTCTTCGTGAGAGTAGCCATTGAAAATAACTAACTTTCCCAAATGGATGAAAATGATTGGTCCCTGCTCCACACAAGCTTATGCAGAAAGTATCCTCCATCTATTACATATACACACTCTTGGATTTTTGCCTGTTCAGTTGGTGTAAACGCTTTGTATAAAGCGTTCCTTTTCGCATTCCAAAGTCATCGAAAAGGGGCAATGGATACGGGCACAATTCGTGTGTAAAAACTCGAGTTCTTTATCAGATTGCTTAGCAATCGTCATCCTTTCAAAGATAGTAGTCGGATTGATGGGGATAGTTTCCCCGTGGACTTTGATTCCATTGCTCTTTGTAGCGAGAGGAAAAACCCTGTCTTTATTGTAAAATTTAACTGTTTGAAAATCACGCCCTACAATTCCATCAATTGCAAGTAGATCAATCTCCTTAGCATTGTAACAGTTTATGGTTTTGTCTTGGACAACACCAGTACTAAGATAAATAATATCTGGAGAATTAGAGAAGGATAGTGTTGAATCAACCACTCTATCAACTTTTTTGAATCACTGCTATCTCTTTTGATCCTTGCTTCTCTCATCTCTACGTGTTGTTCTGAACTGGTGAATGCTACTCCTTCAGATATGTAGTCACTTTGTATCTGACATATTACCTTGTCTAACGAAAACTGACATTCCTCATCATTGTTTTCCATGAAAGTAAAAATGTTTTCTATATCACTATCAATTTCTTTAGCATAAGAGCCAACCTTTTTTTCACAGCAACCTTGGGCCTACAAATGTGCAGATTTTTCCAACATTTATAATGGTACTTACAGTCAGCAGCCACCATATCTGTGATTGGTTGGATTCTGTTGACAACACTTTCACCAAAATCATCATCACGTAGTTGAGTTTGTTTCATAACTACAGCTTTCATCTCTGTTTTAGTCATTATGTGAACTAAATTACGTTCATGAAGGAGAGTCGTTGCTGAGTCCTTAAGTAATCTTTTGGTATAAGTGCTCCACAAACAAAACAATGTGTTTTAAATAAAATGAACAGAGGATGATCGCAATTTTCCAACACAAGTGCTTGGCAGCAGCTATTATTCTTTCATTAGAGTATTTTTTTACAACTTGCATGTACGCTGATTGACGTTTTACCCAAACACTCTTTTCCATCATTTTGTTACTTACTCGCTTCACAAAACGTTCCTATACCTTTTCCTTAACCAATCTTTGCCCAGACGAGACAGCTGTGTCACTCGTCTCCTGGTAGGCTGTGCAGTCGAGCTGCGACAAACGTCGCCATCCCACCCTTTCAACTGCTCAGTATAAGAGCTGAACGTGTCAATCTAGACCGCTAGCTGAACTCTTCACAACACGTTTTCTAAATAGCGTAGTATTAGTATTACTGTATTGGTATTAAAATCTTAGTATTGCATATTATTGTCGTGTGGTAATAAGTAGTTTATACAGATATCAAACATGAATCGCTGTTCATCATTTTGTTGTCGTATAATTTAACTTACATTTTCAACACGATTTTGCACAAAGCTATGTAAACAAATGTAGGACATGTTAGTCTTTAATTTATTAAACGGTAATTTTTCGTGTAAAATTTTTATTTCCAAGTGTTAAGCCAAAACGTACAAAAACGTACTTTTGAGATCTTTTATTTCTCATATTTACACCAGAACTTTCCACTTCAAGCCCTATTTAACACCGTTTCACTGGATTAATTGTTTACATCTACACTAACGCTCTCCGTATTTACATTAAGTATTTGTACATATGGAGCACTTGAGGAAATAATACTTGAACCCATTTTTCGTTTTCATTTATAATTGATAGAACATGAAAATTTCTTGAGAAAATCTCTATCAAGAATTCTATCGCTTGCTAGAGGAAATGATGAGCTGACGATGTGAAATTTGTGAGAAATTTCAATTTCATTTGCAAACATTACATTTGTACACGTTGTTCCTATAGACCGAATTGAATGTTCACTTATACGTCGAATATTACTTGTATTTCCAAAATTTACAATTTGTTCTGGATTCACGTGTTCGTTTAACCAAAGAAATGTCTGTTCTCGAATCAACGATGAATGTTGTTTCTATCACCAGTCATACGAGTTTTTTGAGATTGTTGCTCCTGAACGTTGTAGACATTACACTGACCAGAATCTTGATTTGATCGTTGTTGATTAGGATTTCCTTGATTCCAACTTCCACGTTGTTGTCGGTTATTACGTGATCGAAAATAGTTACAATTATTATATTTATTTTTATGATGGTTATTATTGTTGTAATGTTGATTGCTGTTTCTATATCTACTAAAATTTCCACGACTGAATTTGCCTGATGAGAAGTTTTCATCTGTAAAACTGTTTTGGCGAAAAATTATCCTCTGTTTGAAATGCTGATAACATTAGCTGTCGATTTTACAGTATTTGTTTAATGAGTTGATCGGTTCACGTAAATTCAGATAATTCCAAAAAATGTTTGCTCGTTCGTCTGAGATATTTTCTTCAAACAGTAGCGTTTAGAGGAAGTTTTCAGCTAAATTATCAGATGCTCCTTTATTTACATGGCATCCCTTCAATTTCACAGCAAGATCTTCTATTTCCATGGCATATTTGGTACTATCTTTATAATTCTGTTTACATTTCTGAAGAGCATTGGCTATCGAGTCAATAGCGTCTCTTCGTATCCCTTTCTTGAATTTACTTATAAGTGCATTAATATCGTTTGTATTAGCTATTAAATTACCTACTAGCACGACGTGAAGGTCTAGTTTTACCGAAGCGTTTACTGTATCCTCGTGACCTACGATGTTTAATTTTATAAGTTCGAGGTCATTTAAAACGAATCTAATTCGGAATCATAGCGAGAGGAAGTTTTTAATTACGTAGTGATGCGCTTAGTTAGATTATGGTATTCCATTGTTAGCAATTTACTTATTGGCTCGTAGTTATTTAGCTCGTTGGCAATTTCTTCAATGTTGGCATAATTCCGCGAGGCGAAACGTAAAATATATCATCCGTCCTCAATATAAATGGCTTTCTGGTTATCGTGTTGGAAATGTGATGCATTCTTTTTAGTATCGTCTCTAACACATCCTCTTCTCCTGCGGGTGGATCAGTTCTATAATAAATTAAATTGTCTGTCGCACTTACTAAAAGAGCAAGGGTACTGAATTTCCGAAATGCCTACAACCCATGAGCCTGTTAATCTTATTCGTTTTGGTAGTTGTGTAATCACAACAAATACGTCATGGGATTATTACTTAATAAGGTAAGATAAAACTCCATTTTATATATCTCTCAGCTGCGAGGCTAACAGTCAGCAATTAAATTTGTCACTGTATCCACGCCACTTGACCAGGCATTGTTTATATTGTACGCGGCCCTTCTCTCCTAAAATCTTATCGACTTTGAATAGGGCGTCTTAATCAACCGTAACAACCTGCAATTCCTGCTCGTAAAATATATTCCTTCTCAAAGGTGTACTTCGTTCTGCGATTCTAACATGTTCACCGGCTTTATATCTAGGATGACGTGATGTGCCTAAGCCTTTCGTGTACAGGTTATTCCACACTTCCAAAATGTTTTCATTGTTTACAGCCGCAGGGGTCATCTTTATACCTCAATGAGGGCTATTGTTGTAAGCAGTCGCAAGTTTTTGTAGGTGAAATAACGCCACATCCTTGTTTTCAATGTTTTACTAAATCATTCAACTACAGATGTTTTACATCAGGGTTATTTGTTGCATAGAAGTTGATATTTTGTTTCTTAAAAAAGTTTTGTACACTGACCGCCACAAACCCCTTGCCTTTATTCGTCTGCAGATTTGCCGGTGTATTATCACTTTCCTTAAAAATATCGGTGAATGCTTCAATTACAGATGCTGCCGTCTTCGTTTTAAGAACTCTCGCCCAAGTCCTCTTACTAAACACATCAATAACCGTTAGTATGTAGTTGTATCCATTATTGTGTTTAATTAAAGTACGCATATCGCAAAGATCCGCTTGCCACAGCTCGTAAATGTTGCTCACAATGTACCTATTGTGGGGAAACTTTTTTCTGACAGGTTTGTAAACCGTATAAGCCTCCTGAGTCTGCAGCCATTTTTTTACTTCACCATATCTACCTTTTACAGTATTAACTGTAGGTGTTATACCCGCAAACCCTGACAGATGTTCTAGATCATAGTATACAGCAGCCATGTTACGTTCTCCACGTATCCCAATCTAATGAATGTCTTCTTCTTCGAAAGGATCTTCTCGGGGTTTCCCTCGATTCACTGTCGGAATCGTAATTCTCACCTATAGTTGTGAGGCTCGGTTCAATGCTAGGTGATACAGTAGCATCATATCTTCGAGTATTTCCGATAAACCCTGTGGTATATTTATTTCTTTAATGTACGTCGCAAACTGTCGCCAGCCGTGTGGGTTCGTAGTTTTTCGCTGTCTTAACGTTTCGTGAACCAGATCGATAATGTTGGAATGAGGGATGATCTAACCTTTTATTGTGATAGTACCCCTTTTATCGCAAAGTACATCACCGCCCGTATTCAGTATACGCAAGAAATCAGCGCCTTTCTTTCTGTATGAAACAGGCAGTATTGGTACTATTTCATGGTCTGCAGACCTATGCGTTTCGGCAAATCTTTAATATTATCATCATCATCACCGCTGATTGTTATACTAGCGGGTTGACGTAACTGATTGGAAAAGTGCAGATATCTTTGAAGAACTTGATTGTACTGCTGCCATTTGTCATGGTCGGTCATTTTGGTTTTTAAAACTTTAGCCATGTCGTTACCCAACCGCGTTAATATGTTGTTTTGTGTGACATCTGGCGCTTGCAGAAGCTGTATAAAATACATAGGTAGAATAATCATCTTCTTCAGATTGTGATCCGTAGTTATTGAAACAAATTACCTGTACGGGAAACTGTTTCTTCTTTTTTATAGATTCACCTCTCTGTGCCAGCCGCCTTAAAGTGTGCTTATGCTGAAAGAGTCGCTGCCTCGGATCAGCTGACAGAGGTACACGACCTCTTAAAATTTTATGTGTACACTCGCAAATGCATTTCACCTGCTTACTATTCAGACATTTCAGTAAAGCGTCACGTTGACTTTTACTTAATCTGACTAATGCGCGGAGGATACCAGTGTTTTCGATTAAAGCGTCAACCATCATATATGATGTAATCTTTATGACTGTGAGGCTTAAACCCTTTTTCCGCAATGTATACTTGGCAAATACCTTGAGGCCCAAATATGTTTGTTCTATAGCGTAGCACATCTGGTGTATTCTGTTTTAAATCGAACAATAAATATCCGTGCGGATTAGAAGTAGCATCTTGGTACGCAGCCTCTAAAAATTTAGGGTTTTCAGGTGAAATCTGCCATGCTAAATGCTGTATATGTGCCCTATCATGTGGGTTCTTAAACAAGATTACGTAGTGAGCATTGAGAGAGATATCTCGCTGTTCACGTCCTTGAGGAAGTATGTTTTGCGTTAAGACAAACACGCTTAGATTTCTATAATGACAACCCATTGTAACAATATCAACCACCGAACCGCTAGTCTCACGCATTAGATCGTCAATTATTATTAAGACCGCTTTTTCACCGTCAAACTGTTCCATATCAGGTAATATTTTCTGAAAATCAACCTAGAGGTCTTTGAATAATGGTTACCACTCCCCGTAAAACCAGATAATTTTTCAAACGCTGCATCGCAGACAGTTTCGATATTTTTTAGAAAATCAACGATAAAATACGATTTCCTACACCCCGATAGCCCCGCTACTATTACAGAAAAGGGATGCTTAAACTAACTTTCCATCTCGAAACGCTAATCAATACTAAAGAGTATTCCGTTATCATCACAGCTTAAATACTAGGTGAAAAAAAATCGACAATCACACGTATATTCTACTTGTAACCGGAGCTTTAAAAAAATCAAAATTTCGCGCTAAATTATACGAGATTAGGTGTTTATATATTATTTTCTGGATAAAGAAGCGGTTATTGTTTATTTGTATTTGAATGTAATTAATATTAAGTTATCTATATATTCATTTTGAAAATATTTGAATACGCGGCATTTGTAAGTGCATTAATGTGTGGGAAGGAATGACGCTGTTATAATAATGATATTCAGTTTTTAAGTCAGTCGCATATAGGGTGCGACCACAGAGTAAGCGAACAGAAAGGGTCTTATAAAAAATAAGCGATCAAAATTAGCAGTGTATGTGATATTGTATAGTCACGCTGCCCTATAAAGTGTTAAAATTACAAATAAGAATTAATTAGCGGTGATAGGAAAGAAGTAAAACATTACCTCCCTTATTAAAATAATAAAAAGTGACGTACTAAGTGAAGATAACGCGTGTTGTATATCTCAGAACCGTAATCAATTGTGTTTAAATAGTGAACAATAAATATAATAGACAGTAATCGACCCAAATTGGGAAATCGAAGTGTAACGGACAATAACTCGAATTTATTGTTGTGTAAAAAGGGAGCATTCGCGGTTTGTAAATAGCTTGCATCTTGTTGCGCAGGCTATTTGTAGTTAAATTTGAAATGTAAAAATTGTATAGTGGAAACATATCGAAAATTATTTGCTGTAATCATTGAATGATAAAAGAAAATTAGAAGCGTATTTAGCTACACAAAGATATTAGGAAAGATAAGCAGTAGAGAAGCGGTTCCATGGTGCCGGCAAGTGACCTCATCTAAGGAGTAATTTTCAACCTATCTGAGGCCCCCTGTAGCGGACAAAGAAACGACAGCATTATATCATCAGTTGCAACGAAAATAAGTAAGAACCTTTTTGTTTGTGTTAATAAATTTGTGTTTGATTTCTCGAAACTTTACAATTGATTGTCTTGATTAAACGAACACAATCGTTTAATTCTGACAAAGATTTTATTTGTTATATGTTAGCTTTAAGAAAGTTATTGTAGATTTAGGTTTGATTCTATAAATATTTGTAAACATACTGATGCATTTTCGTACAGATTTGGAATTTAATTAAATTAGTATAACGTTCGATTTACTTTTATGGCTAAAGATGATTAACGTTAAAAACTTATGCAAATATTGAATATATAAATGCAGAAAGAACTCAACTCAATAGGAATACAGATAAATAAATCGAAATGAATATAATTTTGGGCAATGATAACAGAAATCGTTTCTTTATCTTAACTTGAGTTAGCCGGTACGACCAATTAAACAAGGAGTTAGTAAACATAAAGCTTAAAATTCATTTACGCAAACCGAGATTTATTAGCAAGCAAAGTAAAAATTAACTGTCTGTAAAAATAAAGATTTTCTATTTCGGCTTAGCGTTTTATTACTCTCAGACATTGGGAATATACAGCCGTTTCTTTCTAACGTTTGGGTTTCAATAGAAACGTACGCAACTTAAGTGAAAGCGTAAATTACCTGCTCAATGACTTAAGACCGCTCGCGAGAGGTAAACACAATGGAATTTTAATTCTATTCCAGAAGTTATAAAACGTTTTGAACGATTTTTAATTTTAACTATATGTAAATAAAACAAAATTAGAACTAAGAAGCATACATTACATTAATATCTGGAAAAATATTTGAGATACCGGAATATTGAATTCAGTACCGAACTGAGTTCGTTGAAAACGTTTGGTAACTTCTGGAATACGATTACATTTCCAATGTCTCAGAGTAATAAAGCGCTATGCCGAAATAGAAAATCTTTATTTTTACAGACTATAGTAAATGATATCTTTATAAATTGAACCCATTCAGTTTTAATAAAACGTAATAAAAAATAATCATCTCAGGTATTAAATTTTATTCATAAATGTTATTATAAAAAAGTTTATAAGAACTTAAATCTTATTCTTTGGAGCCCGTTGCATACTCTGTTTTACGGTGCTTATCTTTTGACATCAAAATAATCCTATTTGTTGTTATTGTCTTTTAAATATTTACTAAAACCAACACGCGTATCGTGCATTAACAATAAGTTTGATGTACATGTAGTTTATAATGTCTAATTACCTGCTTACTTAATTGCCGCTTGTTTATTTATTTTAAAGTAATTTGTGTGTGTGTGTGTGTACGTGTTTGTGTGTGTGTGCATGCATGCGTGCTTGCGTGTGTGCGTGCGTGCGTGCGTGCTTGCGTGGGTGTGTGTGAGTAATTGAACATACAAATAAATCAGGCATATTTTTTTCGAATGTATAGGCGCGGACCGCTTAGATAGAGAATCTGCCTGTATAAAAAAAGTGCTATTGTATCAGGGTAGAACTAATAATTATTATTATTTATAATATTTAATTTAACCCGTAATGTATTCTTGCAGTAGCAAAATTTTAAAACATTTGTAAACACATTAATTAACACGATGTCGACGGTTGATAGTTACTTTCCAATTCATATAAATGAAGTTGTATAACTGTTTATAATACTAATAACAGATTAAATAAAATCTCTTTATTATGACTAGAATACAACCCCAATATATAAATAAATTAGGTCACAATCTGTAGAGAGGATTAAAAGAAATGTAATAATAATTATGCAATCTCTTTTGATAAAAATGGGCCCTGATAAATATTAATAACAGATTAAATCTTTTTATTCTCAGATGAAAAAAATACGATCACCCACGTGGGCATATAAAAAATGGCAACCAAAGGTGCCTCAAGGGTGACGTGACAAAAAAACAAAGTGGCGGCGGAAGGTGCCCCTTTTCTACTCTCATAATAAAACACATTTTCTTCTGTTGCGTTTTATTGTTTGTGAATTGCCTATTTTCGTATATTTCAGTAATATTTTAATGTATACACGTGTACAGTTGGTGTTAAATTTGTAACAAATTAACCAGATTAATAAAAACGTAAGACAGTGAGGAATTGGGGTACTTAGTACCAATGTAATCCTTGGTTACAAAAGCAACCAGTTGAAAGGTTATCAACATTGGTATTAATATTGAGTTGAATTACTACCGATTATGTCATTAAGAATTATTATCACATTGTTATTTCTAAGATTGACTTGCTCACTTGTTTTCTTTTTGGTTTTATAATACGAAGGTTACTGTATCTTATTTTTTTAGTTTTGTTTTTAAACGTTATTCTGAAATCATTTTGTGTATAATTATAATGAAGAAAAATTTGAATAAAATTAATTTAATTTATTTTTATTGTTTCTTGTACCTTCGTTATTTTTCCAAAGCGTGATATATGTACCTATTTTTATTGTAGATATATATCCTATACTGTCTTTTCATTACTATTTTCGTTTTTATTTCATTCTTAATTATCCAATGGACAAAAAATTAGCTCAAAAAATGTAATAAAGCAATACACGATTTTTAGTTTATTTAGATTTTTCACTCTGTGAATCCTTCCCATTTAAAGCTTGGGGTTTTGTTAAACCTATAGAAACATGTTTTTGTGAGTTAGGTTGCTCATTATAAACTGAATCTGGCACAATTGTATTTGCGATAGAAACAATTACATTCCATGAAGAATTGATATCTTCAATTGTTGTGGTTCTAGCACAAATGACAAATCGTATTACAAACTTTTCTTTAATGTAGCAAGGAATAACGTATGTTTTTTTACTATCGGTAATTTTATCTAATAATTCTTGCGTTAATTTATTTTCTCCTACTAATCTGAAGCATACTAAACCCATACTAGAAACATTCATTTCAAATCTGGAATCTTGTGTAACTAGCTGTTCAAAATGTTTAGCAAGACCTATTTGGTGTCGAATGTGTTGACGAATGCCTTGCACTCCATAAATACGTAAAACAAACCACAATTTTAACGCTCTAAATCTTCTGCCTAAGGGGATTTGCCAATGCCTATATTCAGGAGTACGTCCTTGGTGATGGTGTTGCAAATAAATCCGATCAACGTCAAACGCTTCCACCAAATATCTTGCGTCTTTAACCCACATTGCCGAGCAATCGAAATTAACCAACATCCATTTATGGGGATTAAAATTAAACGAGTCACATAACTCGACACCTTTCATTAAATATTGATACTCTGGGCACACGAATGCAGCACCTGCATACGCAGCATCCACGTGTATCCATATACCTTCTTCATTACACACAGTTGCCAATCCTTCTAAATCATCAAAAGCACATGTACCAGTGGTACCTAATGTTGCAACAACATAGCAAGGTATTAATCCTGCTTTCTTATCTTTTTTAATTGCTTCACGTAAAGTATCACTTGTAAGTCGGCAGTTATCACTAGGTAAGTGAATCATGGAAACTGAAGCTAAAATTCCCGCTTTTTCCACCGAGGAATTGGCTTGATCGGATGTATACGCTACCAACTTTCCCTTAATTTCACTTTCGGACAATTCTGGATTTTGTTTACGCAGTAGTCGAACCATTTTTTCTTTCGCTGTTAACAGGCACACTAAAGTAGCTTCACTTGCAGTTCCCTGAAAATTGCTTTTAAGAAAAGTTGTTAGTTCAGTTTTATTTCCTTACTTGTATTACACCACCTCCAGGCCCTTCGGAACAATTTAAAAATGCCTTTGGCAAATTTATTAATTTTCCTAACCAATTCATCATAATTACTTCTAATTCAGTGCAAGCAGGGCTTGCCATCTAAATAAAAGTAATAAGTAAAATACTGAAAACAAAATATAACATACCCAAGTAAAACCAATGCATCCCAATCCTGCGCTTAACATTTCACCAACAATTGAAGGAAAACTATTTGAGGTAGGGTAATATGCGTGAAATTGAGGTGATTGCCAGTGCGTTATGCCAGGCATCACAAGTTTCTCAACATCTTTTAAAATGTCTTTCCAATCTTCTCCATTAACGGGAGTTTCTGTAGGCAATTCTTTTTCTAAATATCCCGGAGTAACTGATGGAAGTACATTTCTAAGCAGGGATTAGCAATAAGATTAGTGTATCTTTCATATATTGAACATTTATACCTATCTTGAATCTTGTCCATATAATCTGCAATATAGTCAACCATTGCTTTGCCAAAATCACGAAAGTCTTTTGAATCCATATCGATTAAACGTACCTAGAATAATGTATGTAACAATAGTTTTAATTCAAATTAATAGTATTTATATGTTAAATGTAATTTAAAGGAAATTTGATATATAGATGATAGAATTTTCATTTATTTCAAATAACATTTTAACGATTAAGAAACACGTATATATACATTGTATATTTATGCGTTTGTGTTCGCATATAATTTAAGTTTGTCAAATAAAATAATGCTGCTAGTTAATTTAACACAATTTTATTTGTTTCATTAATAATATTTTTGCTTTATCAGAAAAGATAAGTTTAATGGTTCATTGAAAATTTATGTAAAGCAACATAGTTTCGCAAATTTTTGTTTACGCTAATCATGTCCAGAACATATCTAAACTTAGAATATAGCTCTATTTATGGCTGCAATAAAATTATTTCACAACCCAATTCAGTACGGTAATAAACTGCACCATGCCTGGAATAGTTTTAACTACCTCTTGAAGAAATTACCACCCAAACGCACAAGTGACTTACCTACTTGAGGTTTCTAACTTCTAACAGTTTCTGAGTTTGGACCTTAGTTGGCTACAAAAAAATCAGTTATATGGTTTATACACTCGGAATAAGAAACTCAAACAAAATGGATATCGCATATGTGCTGTTTGATGCAAATGTTTGTAATTACAGATTTTTATCGCCCGTGCTCTCGACCCTCGACCCGGTCGTTCTAGTTTAGCTTAACTTTTGCATTCCTAGACATTACGTTAAGGGCTTGAAACCCCATAAAAACTTTAGCTGTCATGGTGAGTATTTTAATTTGGGTTCCCGTTGCTTTGAAGTTTTTGCAATGTTGTATTGTCAAAATATTTCAGTTTTAGACAAACTAATGTCAGGAAATAGAGCTTTTGTCATCATGTGGCACGTGTCCTTGTTAGGAACACCATGTACCAAATAAGGCTATGCATGAAAAATGCAAGAAAAACGAAAAACTAAACTTTAAATTTTTTTAATAAGCATATTATTCTTACCTACAAGATGGACCGATAAATGTAAGCTTATCTTCTCTGGTCAAGCTCACGCATTCCTTATGGATATACCTTAAACATAAGGAATATAGGCGCATGCTCAGCTGTTCACTCGTTGTCAAATAAAACGAAACCAACTTTCTTCCTCCTTTTTCTTTACCTGCGTGACTGGTTGCTTCTTCTTGGAAGGTTCCTTGTTAAATAGTGATTTTACTACAACTTGGGCAGTTGAATTCAATGCCTTGCGTCTTCTTTTATTCGATGTTTCAATCACAGGAGTTGGAAGTAATTTGTTGAAGGTGTGATTACCGGATACTGCATCAATATTGTTTTCAGTGTTGGGGTTGAAGTTCACATGGCAAGATGAGAAAAAAGAAGTTGAGGGCTGCGGTGTAGAGCTTCGAAACATTGAGACTGAGATAATGAATGTTGAATCGGTGAGTATGACTGTGGTGGTTTTGTAGCATGTCGGACTCTCGAACAAGGATGCTGCGGTGTTGAATGTCTATTCTGCAAAAAGAGGTTTGCCAAAGGCTGCCTTCGGACTCATTATCAGCTGCTGAAGAGTCATGCAACGTGTAATCAGAATCATCAAATTCGCTGCTGAATTTTTCATTTTCAACTTGTGTCTTGGAGATAACCTTTATCTTAATTTTTGGGTTATGTCGGATGCAGCCTGATGCCCCTTTGTGCTTCTTGCAGGTTGATGCCCTTCTAGCCCAATCTCAGTGAGAGCACTGGGAGCAAAGGCAATATCTGGTAGAATATTTTTATCAAATGGAAAAATTCCGGTTGCTCTAAATCCTGCCATCAAATTACTGGGAGTCATTACTTTTGGCCACACTTTCCTCAGAATTTCACCCAAACTTGGAGCACCTCATCATCCCAATGATGCAAGTCGTGTGTAGTGTTGCTGGGTAGACAAATGTTATTTCGTGTGTATCAGCTGCAGTCACAATATTGGTATCTAAATGAGAAGATGATCCATCAAATATAAGTAGACATCTCCCTGGAGGTTTATATTTAGCAAAATGTACTCAAATGACAAAGGTTTGTGAGGTCATACTGCTTTTCTGCGTCATCTCTAATGCAGATCCAGGGGGCAATAAGTCTAGCCGCTCGTCTTTCTTACGTTTTTCTTTAAACAGGATCATCGTCGGGACAGCTTGCGCTACTGCGTTCCCACATGCAAGCACTGTAACATTTTTTGTATGTTCCTGAGCTACCATACGTACTCTTTTGACGCTTAGTTTGTTGATGGTGAATCGTCAGTCGAAACCCCTTCCCATCCATGTTGAATATTCTTTGAGGTTCGTTCATGAGATTAAGGTCCAATAATATTTTCTCCAGATTGGAAAAATAATCCGTCACAACACACCTATTAAGTTTTTGAGCTATGGCGGGGTTTAGAAATTGGACTTTTCACTGAGTCACATTGGGATTACGTTTATAAAAAAGGTACATCCACTTTCTACCGGCCATTCTTGATATCTGGCTAAATTTATGGGGAATGTTTTTATCTACCACAAAACTGTATACACTTCTTCGACGCACTTTGCTTGTTATGGGCATACCAACTTCCGCGAGATGAAAAATCGGTTACATAACTCAGTTTTTTGTTCTTTGTTCACAAAGAATCTCGACCTAGTTTTCTTATCGTGCTCCCGCTCAACAAGTGATTTCTCAGAGTTCTTCTAGGAATGACACATTGTTGCCAGGCTCTTAGCACTACCATTCCATCGGTGATACTCTGCAGGGCTCTTTGAAGGGACTCCTCGGACTATAGAGCCCGTTTCTCTGTTAGCATTTCAAGATATTTCCGCTGAAACAAAAAATAAGGGACTAAAGTCTAGCTTTTATTTCCAGAAAACATTAGTGTGCGTAATAAGGCTAGTACGCCAAATAAGGCCACTCGAGTCTTTTTTATTGGCAAAAACGTATACATATTATATAATGATATTAAATGTTGGAGAAAGCTTGGCTTATAATGTCTGCTTGTGAAACATCGTTGTCGGCTGATTCTTCATAACGATCCATTTCTACAACTTGCAAGATTTAAATAACAATATGCAGGGGATTGCATAGGCGTAGAAACACATGATACAAAATATATACTACTGGTGTGGAATGCAGGAATATTGCAATTAATACCTTGCAACTCTTGGAGTTTAAAATTTGTGAGGATAGACTGTGTACGGTCAGCGCCTACACTACGACCAAAAGCCATGTACTGATTTTCAATGACAGGTTCACGTGTCACGGTTTCGCTTATTTGTTTTAGTACCTTGATTACTGTTAAAAGCTGTTTCAATTTTGACATCGGTCAGTTTTTTTTTGGTGGGGGTTCCACGGAGTTGATTTTCTCTTGATTTTCTCCTTGCTGTTCTCCAACTACTTCCGCGCATGGAACGTTATTGAAAATGGATTTCGTCTGACATGGAACTTTACAAAATATTACAGTGCGATTGGTGGAAAAATTTTCACGATTCACATACCAGCAAATTGTGGAAGCTATTTTTTTTAACTGCAAGGGTAATAATAGCGTTGCTTTGTTAGCTGATGTGGACGACAACTATTGTTGTCGCTACATAAATATTGGATGCCCTGGAGGACAATCAGATGGTGGAGTTTTACAGCAACCATCTTTATTTGAGGCATTAGAGAGTGGTTTCCTTGTAGGTGATGATGCATTCCCGCTAAAAACTTATCCAATGAAACTGTATTCAAAAGTGACCTTTTCAAAAGAGCAAACTATTTTTAATTATCGCCTTTCTCGGACCAGAAAGATAGTAGAGAATGCTTTCGGAATTGGTTAGTAGATTTCCAATTTTCGATAAGCCTATAGCATGCTTAGCAGAAACGGTAGATAAAATTATTAAGGCGTGTTCCTCAATACACAACTATTTGATAATCACTTCAAATAACACTTATAGACCAGGTGGATCATTAGATGAAGAAGAAATGGATAGTGGTCGTATTAGGCTATCTTGTTGGAGAAACGAAATTAATAATCCCTCGCCTTCAACAGGAACATTGGAAAGTAATCATCCTTCAAGACTTGCAAGAGAAATGAGAGATCGAACCTGTAAGTACTTTATTGGGGAATGTGCTGTCCAATGGCAGGAACGAGTGATTTTTTAATTATATCAGCAAATATATAAGTATAATAAAACTATACTTACGTTATTAAGATTATCGTGTGTTGGACTTTTATGATTCTCCAAATTACATAAAAATGCATCCCGATCCCAACTTCCTAGAGTTCCGTATTTTTCTGCTTTCTTGGGAGTAAGTCGATCTTCAGACCTGTATGTTGTTTTTAATTTCGGGCACACCAAATCCTTCAATTTCCATTATCTCCTTATAATCTGACACCTGGGGTTCCCATCTTTATAAAAAGACGCTCTTGTATCACACAACCAAGGTCTTTCACAATATTCTTGTACGAACGTTAACGTCGTTTCTTCATTCCGAGACATTTTTAACCTCATTTCTATGCATAACTCACGATACACACAAGCCAAAACAAAAATACGTTCTGCACAGTCTGTACTAATGTACGCTACTAAACCGACTTGTATACACGTATTTATTCAGCGTTTAGTTGCAGCGAAACTTGGGCAGGGGAAGAAACTTGCCCGAGTGAATAGAACGTCTTTCTGTTTACTTGACTAAATGTTTCACTAAATCCAGTACTTGATCCAGTACCAAATCAAGTGGTTTACACGATACAAGTAGCTAAATTTATTCACTTGATTGAGCAACTTACTTTAGCTACTTGACCTTAATGTTAACATGACGCTGCATCAAGGTAACATTATAATGCTTCTGTCACATATTGTTAAATAATGCATGAATAAGTAGCATCACCATTCAAATAATATCAACTCTCATGCCTGGAGGAACTTCCCAGTACTCTGTTGTGGTTTAAGCAAGATCAATCAAACTGTCTAGATTTTCTCAAAAAGAATTAACAACTGTTAGATACAGGTAGTAAATTTAAGTAATACCTTCAATGAGTTCGTAACTATTTCTGCTTTCCGCAGGCACGAACGCACACACCCTCATACACACACACGCACGCGCTCGCACACATATATGGACAGACGCACAGACAGACTGACGGATAGACGGACAGACGGAGGGGCGACCAGATGCATAGGCAGACAGGAAGGCAGACGGGCATTTAGACATACACACAGGCAGAGAGGACAGAAAGACAGACGAACAGACGTACAGACGTACAGACGTACAGACGTACAGACGTACAGACGTACAGACGTACAGACGTACAGACGTACAGACGTACAGACGTACAGACGTACAGACGTACAGACGTACAGACGTACAGACGTACAGACGTACAGACGTACAGACGTACAGACGTACAGACGTACAGACGTACAGACGTACAGACGTACAGACGTACAGACGTAGACGTACAGACGTACAGACGTACAGACGTACAGACGTACAGACGTACAGACGTACAGACGTACAGACGTACAGACGTACAGACGTACAGACGTACAGACGTACAGACATACAGACATACAGACATACAGACATACAGACATACATACACAGACATACAGACATACAGACAGACATACAGACATACAGACATACAGACATACAGACATACAGACATACAGACATACAGACATACAGACATACAGACATACAGACATACAGACATACAGACATACAGACATACAGACATACAGACATACAGACATACAGACATACAGACATACAGACATACAGACATACAGACATACAGACATACAGACATACAGACATACAGACATACAGACATACAGACATACAGACATACAGACATACAGACATACAGACATACAGACATACAGACATACAGACATACAGACATACAGACATACGGACATACAGACATACAGACATACAGACATACAGACATACAGACATACAGACATACAGACATACAGACATACAGACATACAGACATACAGACATACAGACATACAGACAGACATACAGACATACAGACATACAGACATACAGACATACAGACATACAGACATACAGACATACAGACATACAGAATACAGACATACAGACATACAGACATACAGACATACAGACATACAGACATACAGACATACAGTCATACAGACATACAGACATACAGACATACAGACATACAGACATACAGACATACAGACATACAGACATACAGACATACAGACATACAGACATACAGACATACAGACATACAGACATACAGACATACAGACATACAGACATACAGACATACAGACATACAGACATACAGACATACAGACATACAGACATACAGACATACAGAGATACAGACATACAGACATACAGATATACAGACATGCAGAAATACAGACATACAGACGTACAGACATACGGACATACAGACATACAGACAGGAAAGCAGATACAGACAGGAAAGCAGATTGATACACTGACAGATAGAGAGACAGGTAGGCAGGAAGGCAAACCAGCAGAGAGACAGGCAGGCGGAGGGGCGTGAGGACGGACGAACGTTCAGGCAGGTTGACAGACGGACGACGGCATGCAGGTGGGTCGACGAACGGGTAGACTGATAGACCGAAAATTGATTGTGCGAGCAGACAGGCGGGTAGACGGATAGACAAAGTTAAAAGAAGTATCGTATTACGGGAATAAAGGCTAGTGCGGATTCATAATCATCGTCAGCTAAGAATTGGTTCTTCAATTAGCTTTTCCCTATTCTGAATAGTTACTATAATCTTTTAAAATAAATAATCAACCCCACTACATTTGAGTATGTGCCTTTTACGTGCATCAAAAACTTACAGATCTGATCTTTATATGTAATATTCACAATTCTTCAATAAGAAGTATCCATGGATATTAAATCAATTTGCAATTATAAATGTCCAATAATAATAATTTTTGTCAAACGACAAAGTAGAAACCGTAAGCTACATTCTTAAAATGAAAACTCTGAACCACTTGCGAATACCATTATTCTTTATGTATATCCTAATCTGATTTATCCTAATTTGTACAATAATAAGAATCATATACGTAAATTTATATCGTTTAAATTCAGACTGTCTGCCTATATCACGGGGTGATAGCTATTTTCACATCGTCACGAAATTAACCATTTACATTATACCATTATGGTTTTTAAGTTACCAAAACTGCAATAGATTTTAATTACTTTGCATAATTGTCGACCATAACATCAAGATTTAAGAGTTAATACTGAAAAATTGACATACTTAAAAATTCTCATTTACTTCTAAAAAGCTAAAAAAAGTTAAACATACGTCAAACGTTGCTATAATTATAATCAACATCTATTAGACGAAATATTCCGTATTTACGTTATAAGTTGACTCATGAAAAGTTCTTATCCGTAACTCGAAATCTCAAGCGTCTTAACTACTCTAACTATATTGCATGAAAAACGCATAAATAAAATTTAATTGTTTTAACTTAACGTTTGCTAAGCTTCCAATATTCACATTCCTTTCGCTAACCAGTAATTCATAGATTTCACTTTACTTACTGCTTTCTGTCAACTAACGTACTGTAATACAGAACCTACCCAAGCACGCACACGCACACGTACTCACACACCCACACACCCACACACCCCCACACACACATCCACACACCCACACCCACATACATACACGCACCCACGCACGCACGGACGCACGCACGCACCCACTCACACACACCCGCGCATGCACGCACGCACGCACGCATCCACCTCCACACACACACACACACACACACACACACCCTCACACAACACACACACCACACACACACACACACACACACACACACACACACACACACACACACACACACACACACACACGCGCGCGCGCTAGAGAAATGTCAACGTCATTTAAGTCCGTCTCCAATTTTATTACAGAATAGTATATATTAATAGAGTTAATCGTGTTATTTATTGCAATTAACATGTCTGAAGACTTCAATATTGATGAAGTATTTGAAGAATCACTTCGAGCACTGGTTAATGTTTGCGAAAAAAGTGGAAATTTAAAAAACAGTTTACGTCAAGATATTTTTAAATCTGTTTCAAGCTTGCGTAAAATTTATGTCAAATTAGTGAATAATATAAAGGCTAAGGACGCTGAAATTGTTAATTTGGCCAAGCACCAAAAGGATTTGCCTGAATTAAATCCTCCAAACCTTAAAATTGATAGAAAATTGACATATTCGGAAACTGTCAAAAATATTTCAAATACAAGTGAAAATAAAAAATTTAAAGTGTTCGTAAAATCTAAGGCAGATCAATCTGTTGATTTAATAAAGACGCAAATTAAATCTAAAGTGAACCCTACTGAACTACAGATTGGCATTAAAACATTTAAATCTTTAAGAGATGGTAGAATTTTGATTGAATCTGAAACCCAAAAAGAGGCAGAATTACTGCAAAATAAAATAAATGAAGTTTGTGGAAATCATTTGGAAGCTGTTTCATCAAAGTTAAGAGATCCTCAAATGATTATATATAACATTCCGGAAGAAATAAATTTAGAAAGTGCGAAAGAAATTATAAATTTACAAAATCCTGAATTAAATTTAAACGAGGATTTACTTATTCCAAAAGCCATTTTTAGAAGTAAAAGAAAATTGTCAAATTTAATAGTTGAAGTTAACTCTACAGCAAGATTAAAATTATTAAACAAGAAGTTGAAATTGGGATGGAGTATTTGTAAAATTGAGGATTATATAAATGTAAATAGATGTTTTAAATGTTCTAAATTTAATCATAGGGCAAAAGATTGCAAAGGTGAAACAATTTGTCCTATATGTGCAGAAAATCACAGTCTTAGAGAATGCAAGGCAGTAAAGGAGGAACATAAATGTATTAATTGCGTAAATAGGAACAAATACGCGAAAAATGAGAAAAATAATGAAAATCATTCTGCCCTAGACAAAAATTGTCCATGTTATGTAGACATTGTACGGAAGCATCAAGAAAATACTAAATATTAGATAATGGCATCTTTAGTTACCTAATATTTATTATTGTCTTGCATAGTAGTTAATGTATTAATTTTACAGTCGTGTTAGTTAATAAGTTTTTATTTGTTAGGCAGTTAGGTAATTTCATAGTAATGTATGAATATTATTATCACTGTTGATATGTATATGATGAACACTTAGTTAAATTGATGATATAATAGTTAGAGATAATAGATATAAGTATATTATAAAAGATAATTATGCATGTAATATGTTAATGGTGCATGCTGAATAAAGATTATTAAAAAAAAAAAAAAAAACACACACACACACACACACACCACACGACCACGACGCACGCACACACACACACACACACACACACACACACACACACACACACACACACCAGACGCGCGCACGTGAAAAGTCAACGTCATTTTGTCCGTCTCCAATTTTATTACTGAATAGTAGATATTAATAGAGTTAATCATGTTATTCATTGCAATTAACATGTCTGAAGGCTTCAATGTTGATGAATTATTTGAAGATTACTTCAAGCACTGATTAATGTTTGTGAAAAAAGTGGAAATTTAAAAAACAATTTACGTCAAGATATTTTTAAATCTGTTTCAAGCTTGCGTAAAGTTTACATCAAATTAATGAATAATATAAACACTAAGGATGCTGAAATTGTTAATTTGGCCAAGCACCAAAATGATTTTCCTGAATTAAATCCTCCAAACGTTAAAATTGATAGATGATCGACATATTCGGAAACTGTCAAAAATATTTCAAATACAAGTGAAAATAAAAATTTAGAGTTCGTTAAATCTAAATAGATCAATCTGTTGATGTAATAAAGACGCAAATTAAATCTAAAGTGAACCCTACTGAACTACAAATTGGCATTAATACATTTAAATCTTTAAGAGATGGTAGAATTTTGATTGAATCTGACACCCAAAAGAGGCAGAATTACTGCAAAATAAAATAAATGAAGTTTGTGGAAACCACTTGGAAGCTGTTTATTCAAAGTTAAGAGATCCTCAAATGATTATATATAACATTCCGGAAGAAATAAGTTTAGAAAGTGCGAAAGAAATTATAAATTTACAAAATCCTGAATTAAATTTAAACGAGGATTTTTTATAAATAAAAGAAAATTGTCAAATTTAATAGTTGAAGTTAACTCTACAGCAAGATTAAAATTATTAAACAAGAAGTTGAAATTGGGATGGAGTATTTGTAAAATTGAGGATTATATAAATGTAAATAGATGTTTTAAATGTTCTAAATTTAATCATAGGGCAAAAGATTGCAAAGGTGAAACAATTTGTCCTATATGTGCAGAAAATCACAGTCTTAGAGAATGCAAGGCAGTAAAGGAGGAACATAAATGTATTAATTGCGTAAATAGGAACAAATACGCGAAAAATGAGAAAAATAATGAAAATCACTCTGCCCTAGACAAATATTGTCCATGTTATGTAGACATTGTGGAAGCATCAAGAAAATACTAAATATTAGATAATGGCATCTTTAGTTACCTAATATTTATTATTGTCTTCATAGTAGTTAATGTATTAATTTTACAGTCGTGTTAGTTAATAAGTTTTTATTTGTTAGGCAGTTAGGTAATTTCATAGTAATGTATGAATATTATTATCACTGTTGATATGTATATGATGAACACTTAGTTAAATTGATGATATAATAGTTAGAGATAATAGATATAAGTATATTATAAAAGATAATTATGCATGTAATATGTTAATGGTGTATGCTGAATAAAGATTATTAAAAAAAAAAACACACACACACACACACACACACACACACACACCACACGCACACGCACGCACGCACACACACACACACACACACACACACACACACACACACACACACCAGACGCGCGCACGTGAAAAGTCAACGTCATTTTGTCCGTCTCCAATTTTATTACTGAATAGTAGATATTAATAGAGTTAATCATGTTATTCATTGCAATTAACATGTCTGAAGGCTTCAATGTTGATGAATTATTTGAAGATTACTTCAAGCACTGATTAATGTTTGTGAAAAAAGTGGAAATTTAAAAAACAATTTACGTCAAGATATTTTTAAATCTGTTTCAAGCTTGCGTAAAGTTTACATCAAATTAATGAATAATATAAACACTAAGGATGCTGAAATTGTTAATTTGGCCAAGCACCAAAATGATTTTCCTGAATTAAATCCTCCAAACGTTAAAATTGATAGATGATCGACATATTCGGAAACTGTCAAAAATATTTCAAATACAAGTGAAAATAAAAAATTTAAAGTGTTCGTTAAATCTAAAGTAGATCAATCTGTTGATGTAATAAAGACGCAAATTAAATCTAAAGTGAACCCTACTGAACTACAAATTGACATTAATACATTTAAATCTTTAAGAAATGGTAGAATTTTGATTGAATCTGAAACCCAAAAAGAGGCAGAATTACTGCAAAATAAAATAAATGAAGTTTGTGGAAACCATTTGGAAGCTGTTTATTCAAAGTTAAGAGATCCTCAAATGATTATATATAACATTCCGGAAGAAATAAGTTTAGAAAGTGCGAAAGAAATTATAAATTTACAAATCCTGAATTAAATTTAAACGAGGATTTTTTTATAAATAAAAGAAAATTGTCAAATTTAATAGTTGAAGTTAACTCTACAGCAAGATTAAAACTATTAAAGTTGAAACTGGGATGGAGTATTTGTAAAATTGAGGATTATATAAATGTAAATAGATGTTTTAAATGTTCTAAATTTAATCATAGGGCAAAAGATTGCAAAGGTGAAACAATTTGTCCTGTATGTGCAGAAAATCACAGTCTTAGAGAATGTAAGGCAGTAAAGGAGGAACATAAATGTATTAATTGCGTAAATAAGAACAAATACGCGAAAAATGAAAAAAATTAATGAAAATTATTCTATCCTAGACAAAAATTGTCCATGTTATGTAGACATTGTACGGAAGTATCACGAAAATACTAAATATTAGATAATGAATCATAAATCTAGAGGAAAACTTAATATTAAGTGCATTCAGTTAAATATGCAACATTCAAGGGCAGCCACTTTAAATTTAATAAATTATATGAAAAAGTATAAAATAGATATAGCTTTAGTACAAGAATCTTACACTATTAAGAATCGAGTTAAAGGATATCCAACTGATTACATTATTTTCGAGTGTAGAGACAAAAAAAGAGCAGCAGTCATTTTGAGGAATAACACCTTACGTGGAATTTTAATTACCCAAATATCTTCAGAAGATTGTGTTGCTATTAAAATTATTGTTGATGAGAAATCATACATGTTTTCAAGTATCAATAATGATATTAATTGAATTAAGAAAAGGAAGGACTATTAATCGGAATAGATAGTAATTTTAGATCTATTTATTGTAAATGAAGATTTAGGTTTTCCGACGTTTGAAAATTCAAGAGGACATAGTTTTATCGATTTAACTCTCATTAACAATAATTTACTAACATTTATTTCTGATTGGACTATAGAAAATCAAGAAAGTTGTTCTTACCATAATATTACATCATTTTATTTAAATTTAGACAAACCAAAATCATTAATTACATTTAGAAGACCAAAATTTTTAATTAAAGAAAATGATTGGAATTTGTTTGATAACTTGATTACTGAGAGATTTAAAAACGCGTTTAATATTAATATGAAAATAGTGTAGACAGTATTGATGACATATTAGAATATAAGGTATTGCATTCCGATAATTTTGATTTCATTTTCAATAAGTTTAACACGGAATTTAAAAATGCTTGCCATTCCTCTTTTCGTATTTCTAAAGCGAGGACCAAATATCCTATTAAAAATACAAATTCATGGTGAACAGAAGAATTGACTCTGTATAGAAAAAAGGTAAATACTTTAAGACGTAAATATCAAAGGACATATAATAATTGTGCATTAAAATTAGAAAGAAAAATACATATTTTCAAGAAAAGTTCTGTATCAAAATTTAATTGGAACAAAATTTGAATCGTGGAAAAATTATTAATTAATCGTGGAGAATCGAATCCGTGGTACACTGCTTATAAACTAGCTTCAGGAAAAGTAAAAAAAAGTTCTTTTATTACAACGCTTAAAGAAAAAAATGGCAAATTTACGACAAACATCAAGGACACCTTGGAATGTATGATAAACCATTTTATTTCAGATGATTGCTTGGAAGATGACTCCTTTTATCACCGAGAAGTGAGAGAAATGATCAATGACACAATTAGCACTGAAGATGATTCAAAATTTACTGTAGAAGAAATCGAAGCAGCCATTAAAAGTATGAACGCAAAGAAAGCACCTGGTTTAGATAGTATAACGTGTGACGTATTTTATAAACTGTTTAAATCATATCCAAAATTTGTATTATCTATTTTTAATGAATTCTTAAACACGTCCATATCAATTTCATTGATTATTCCTATTCTGATACCAGGCAAAGAAGACAGTAAAGATGGAAGTAAGTTTAGACCAATAAGTCTTATTAACACAGGTGGAAAAATATTAGAAAAATTAATGATTACTAAAATTATGAGACATGTTTATAGAAATAATTTAATGAACAAAAATCAATTTGGATTTACACCTAACAAAAGTACAATTGATGCTTTAATTTTATTAAAAAAATTTGTTGAAAGTTTAAATCAAAATTATTGTGTAGTTATGATAAGTTTGATGCTTCATGGTGGCCCAGTATTTTCAAATCTCTAAAAGAACTACTGTGCCCAAAAAATTTATATAATTTAAGAGGAAATTATTTTAATAATAGACTTACAATATTGAAATATAACGGAACAGTTGTAAAGAAATATTCAAGTAAAGGATGTCCACAAGGATCTTGCTGTGGTCCAGGATACTGTAATATTAATTATAATTCAGTTTTTACACTCAATTACTATAAAAGAACTGAAAGTTTAGCATTCGCTGACGATTTAATAATTTTGACAAAACCAAAAACACCTATAGAAGCAGAATTCTATGCTAATACACAATTAAAGAAACTTCAAAATTTGGCTTTAGAAAACAAGATGGAATTTAATGACCTGAAATCAAAAATTATGTTAATAACAAGAAAAAATAAATAGATACATACAAATTTATATATTACACTCCTATCTACAGATTGTGACTTTTAACATATACGGGAATTTATTTATATACTGGGTTTGCATTCTAATAAGGAGTCCTCGTTTGTAAGGTTGTTGTTAGGGTTCTGTTCGCGGATTAAAAATAATCATATATAATTATATTCATTTTCTCGTTTTAATGGTTTATAAACGATATGTTCTATTAACTAACTAATTTTCTTAATACCGTTTTGTTATTGTTTACAATGTAAAATAAGTGTGTAATTACTATTACATCAAAAATTTAAAATTTATTAGACTCCATTTTTAATCAGAAGAGGTTGCATAATTGTAGGTCTTTTGTGCTTGTTCATGTGAGGGGCGTATTTTAGATCTCGAGATTGAGTTTGGGTTTGGTCTTGGAGCTTGGAGCTGGTCTTGGACTTGGGCTGTCTTGGGGCTGGGGCTGAACCTGGAATTGGCCTTGGGGTTGGTCTTAGACCTGGAGTTGGTCTTTGGGCTAGGGTAGGGTGACAACTATTTTGGTAATTATGTTATAGATCATTTTGTTTCTGGGCCTAGCGCTCTGATTGAAAAGGATGTTATTTAGTCTATTTAAACGAGGTTGCTGGTAGAGTATCTGTTAGTATCATTTAGCGATTCAAGATGGAAGGCCAGTTTAAGCACCCGCGATAGTTGCGGGCCCGTCGGGTTGTGGGAAATCGTATTTTATCGTGGATTTTCTAAAAATATCGAAACTACCTGCGATACAGCTTTTGAAAAATTATCTGGTTTTACAGTGAGTCATTATTCAAAGATCTCTGTGGAATTTCCAAAGGGTTTACCTAATATGGAACAGTTTGACGGAGAAAACCAGTCTTAATAATAATTGACGATCTAATGCGCGAAACTAACGGCTCTGTGGTTGATATTTCTGCAAAGGGCTGTCATCATCGAAATCTAAGTGTGTTCTTCCTAATGCAGAACATATTTCATCAAGGACGTGGACAGCGGGATATTTCTCTCAACGCACATTACATAATTTTGTTTAAGAACCCAGGTGATAGAGCTCATATACAGCATTTAGCAAGACAAATTTCGCCGGACAACCCGAAATTTTTAGAAGCCGCGTACCAAGATGTCACTTCAAACTCGCACGGATATTTATTGTTCGATTTAAAACAGAATACACTGGATGTGCTACGTTATAGAACAAACATATTCGGGCCTCAAGGTATTTGCCAGGTATATATAGCGAAAAAGGGTTTAAGCCTCACAATCATAAAGATTACATCATATATGATGGCTGATGTTTTAAGCCAGAACACTGACATCCTGCATGCATTAGCCAGATTAAGTAAAAGTCAACGTGACGCTTTATTGAAATGTTTGGATAGTAAGCAGGTAGAGTGTATTTGTGAGTGTGCACATAACATTTTAAAGGTCGTGCACCTCTGTCAGCTAATCAGAAGCAGCGACTCTCTCAACAAAAGCACACTTTAATAAGACGCTTGACACAGAGAGGTGATAAAAAGAAGAAACAGTTTCTTGTATATATAAGTATATTTGAATAACAACACTTTAGAACAAGTTACCACTATGAAATATTTAGGCATATTTGTAGATAACAGTTTCAGTTTTAGATTCCATATCGAATATACAGGGTTCCCCATAATAGGCTACTCATTTTAATATTTGCATTAACATTTTTAGTTAACAAAACAAACTATTTATTATACTAAATTACAGCTAACTCTTTGGGATTTATGATAACTTATAAATATTTGGCTAATTTAATTCTAACTTTTAAAATCACGTCTTCTAAATGACCTCCACCAACTTCAACACATTTTTCAATATTAGACAAAAAGTGGTTCATTACACGGCTAGCAAACCTTCGTCTATTCCTTCAACTTCTTCACGAATTTTGACTTTGAGTTCCTCGATTGTACCTGGACGACTCGCAAACACTTTGGCTTTTAAATATCCCCACAGGAAAAAATTGGGTGCCGTTAAGTCGGGGACCTCGAAGGCCAAGGCAAATATCCGAATCGAGAAATGAGTCGGCCATTAAACATTTCTCGCAGAACACTCATTGAGTTTCTGGCGGTATGAGCTGTTGCCCCATCTTGCTGGAATAGTAAGGCATTGTTTAGTAATCCTCGTCTATCTAATTCTGGAATGAGGAATGTCTCTAGCATGTTTAAGTAGCGCTCGGATGTTACTGTTACAGCGCGGTTATTTTCATCCTCAAAAATATGGACCAATAATACCAAAAGATCGTACTCTACACCACACAACAACTTTTGGATTATGGAGGTTCTGTGTAAAGATTTCACGAGGATTTTCATCTGACCAGTATCTAAAATTCTGTTTATTAACCATGCCGTTCAAATAAAAATTTGCTTCGTCGCTCATTAGAGACTGTGAATTGCTCCTTGATGTAAATCCAAAATTCTTGACAAAATGCTAACCTTGCTTCTTTATCTTGATTGCTAAGGTGCTGTGCCATTTGGTATTTATAGGGATGAAATTTTGGACGTCCAGGCTTCTTAAAATTTTGTACAGAACCATTTTCACGCCAATGACGAACCCATATCTTAACAGATTTACGATTTAGCGCGTGACCCCTATTGTTGTTATTAAACTGACCCCGGAATGCACGCCTAACTTCTTCTATCGAATTGCTTCTTATGTAAGTTTCTACACAAAACACACGTTGTTGGACTGAGTAATCCATGAAAGTTCAAACGGATGTTGAAATAATGTCTCAAAGCAAAAAATTAAATAATTATTGATGAAAACTAACAAACTTCTCGTAGTAAAATGACTTTACACGAAATTATTAATTTATAACTTATTTGTGACAGGCAATAATTTTAATAATTAACTTAAATCCCAAAGACTACAGAAGATAATCCCACAGAGAACAACTTATGTAGTTATCTCGTTGGGAATTTATTAATAAAATAAAATGGGTAGTCGATTATAAACCATTATATGGAAAACAAGTACGTTAATTGCAATTCTATCAAAATCAACAAAATTAAATTGGGGTTTAGGACAAAAATTAAAAGTAATATATAAAGAGCCATGTTACCAATATAATTTTATGGAATACCAATCTGGTTTGCAGCTTTAAACATTTAAAAGAACGTTAAATTATTAAAAGGGTTCAACGATTAATACATATTAAAATAATAAAAGGGTACAGAACAATTTCGCATGATGCTTCATGTGCTATTGGGTATCACACCTGTACAAATTAAATTGAAGGAAATATACAAACAATTACTTGAACAAAGATTTAAAAGAAAATTTGGAAATTACAGATTACAAAATTCAAATAAAAGAAATAATTAAACAACAGGAAACCGTTAGTGTAGATTCCTGGAACGAAGAGTGGCAAAATACTTGAAATTACATATCCACAATCGCCGTCATTAACAGTTTTTGTGACCGGTCATGGAAAAATTAATAGCTATTTAAAATGTTTTGGCATAAATGAAAATTCAATGTGTAAATGTAATCATGAAGAACAAACTGTTCACCATTTATTATACAATTGTGCAATACTAAATAATTAACAGAATAAGCAATGATGGAGAACGCTGGTCAATTCTGCAAAACGTTTTAATTTCAAGATTTATGTATTATTTAAATGAATTTTTTAAGTGTGGATTACGAATCTCTAGTTACATAATATTTACTGTTGTCTTGCATAGTAGTTATTATTAATTTTATTGTCGTGTTAGTTATGCACAAGTATATATGTTAATGGTGCGCTGAATAAAGATTATTAAAAAAACACCCACCCACACGCACACCACGCCACGCACACGACACCCACCCACTCAGTCACACTCCCACACACCCAATCACCCACAACACACACACACACACACACACACACACACGCACATACGCACTCAGCCACGCACAACACCCGCACCCACGCACACGCACGCACGCACCCACACACACCCACCCATACACACACACAGACACACAAGCACTACACCACCACACGCACACGCACACGCAGACGCACCGCACACGACACGCACACGCACACGCACACGCACACGCACCGCACACGCACACGCACCACACGCACACGCACAGCACACAACACGCACACGCACACGCACACGCACCGCACACGTACACGCACACGAACACGCACGCGCCACACACACACACGCACACGCACACGCACAGCACACGCAGCACGCACACGCACACGCACACACACACAACACACACACACACACACACAAACACACGCACACACACAGTCAAACAGAAGTAAGATGTAGAAAAGTGTATATTGCAATAACAATATATAAATAACAGTGCATTGAAATAAATCTTAAGGTTCAATTTAAACAACCCAAAAATGACAATATCTCTTAATTTGAAGGGCATTACTTTGTAGGAACTTTAACTAAGTTCAAACTTGAATCCTTGTCTAGGTTATGAAACGTCAGGCAGTAGTAACGATACTCATAACTATGTGTAGATTCCAATTTTAAACGTATAGTTGGAATACGTTTAGTTATTTTATTACCAACATGAATATATATTTCGTGATCATTGTTACTAAACACATCTGGTATCCTAGTAGTCAGTTGAATATTTATATGCGGTACTTCGGTTTCGGAGCTAACTACATATTCCACTGTATTTTCAAAAACGCTTTGTTGATCCAATAATTCCACACTGTTTTCACATTTCATTAGCCATTTCTGAATTTCAAGACCAGCCGTAGTGCCTAAAACATAATTACACGTTTTAGTATTGGTTAACTATATTTAACATTTAAACCGATTACCAATTATTATGAGCCATTAAAAACATGTTATATTTTTGCTATTTATTCATTTTCATACTATATAATAGTTTAAACTAGAAAGCTAACTAGTAATATTCAATAGCTAAAAATATATGGTGTGGAAAAACACACGGCTTCTTTACCTAGACAACATTAAATGAAAAATTTAAAATTTACAAAAATTTATTTTTAAAACTTTAAAAAACAAATTTTGAAATAGAGCTAAGAAAGAAATCTTCATCAACTAGAAAAGAGCTGATGATTATCAAAAGGCAGAACAGATTTTCTTGAATCATAACTACGAACAAAAAACAAAAAACAAAACAAAAAAACAAAAAAAAACAAAACAAAACAAAAAAAAACAAAAACAAAACACACAAAAAAAACACAAAACACAAAACAAAAAAAAAACACACAAAACAAAAAACACAAAAAAAAAAAAAAAATAATAAACACACAAACACACAAAAAAAAAAAAAAAAAAAAAAACACAAAAAAAAACACAAAACAAAAAAACAAACAAAAACAAAAAAAAACAAAAAAAACAAAAAGCAATAGTAAAAAAAACGAAAACGAAAAAAAAACGAAAAAGAAAACGAAAACGTAAATACGTAAATACTAAATACGTAAATACGAAAACATAAATACGTAAAACGAAACAGAAAACAACACAAAACTAAAAAAAAAATTAATAATAAAAATAATTAAATAAAAAACAAGTTAAGAAATAAAAACATAAAAATTTAAAATTTTAAAAATAAAAATAAAAATAAATAATAAATATAAAATATATAAAATTAAATATATAAATAATAAATATAAAATATTAAATAATAAAAATAATAATTGAATATATATATACACAAAAAAAAAAAAAAAATATAAATAATTAAATAAAAATAAAATAATAAATAAAATAAAAATAAAAAAAAAATAAAAAAATAAAAAACATAATAATAAAATAAAAAATAAAAAATAAAAATAAAAAAAATAGACAAAACATAAAACCAAAATAATACCAAATGCACATAACGCACCTATAAATATAAACACACAACACACACACACACAAAAAAAACAAACACATACACAAACATAAGAATAACAATAATAAAACACACACACACACACACACACACACATAAAAATCCAAACAACACAAACAAACACACACACAAACACACACACACACACACACACACACACACACACACAACACACCAAAAACCCAAACATACCAACACCACACACGCACGCACGCAACGCACGCAACGCACGCACGCACGCACGCACGCACGCACGCACGCACGCACCACGCACGCACGCACGCACGCACGACGCACCACGCACCAGCACGCACGCAACGCACGCACGCAAGCACGCACGCACGCACGCACGCACGCACGCACGCACGCAG
>JARFJB010001756.1:425000-427500 GCA_036346205.1 Vesta saturnalis
ATAGATGAGAATTGTAATAAAGAATTAGAAACTTATATAAAATTAATATTACCACGGATGGTAATATATAATATTCCAGAAGAGGTAAATTTAGAAAACTGTGTTGATATCATTACAAATCAGAATAATGAATTGCATTAAAATTAAGATATAGTAAAATTTATTTTTCGTGATAAAAACGTCATAATAATTTAGTGATAGAAGTGTCACCACAAATCAGAAAAATATTTCAAATAATAAATTAAAATGGTTTGGAATATCTTTATGTTGACGATTATATATCTATACGACGTTGTTTTAATTGCAGCAAGTATAATCACAATGCTAAAGTATGTACAGGAGAACTAACGTGTCCACTTTGTGCTACCACATAAAATTCAAGAATGTGCCGCAATAAAGGAAGAATTTAAATGCATCAATTGTGTCAATCAAAATAAGTATAATAAAACTTGCATTAAATATCAATTTCCGTCTCTAAATAAAGATTGTCCGTGTTATTTGATAAACATAAGAAGATTGCAACAATTAATTGAACATTAATGTCGATTAATTCAAGAACTTTAAATAGAATCAATAATAATCGTGATTTTAAGAATTCATCTAAATTATCGTTATAAATTAAATTCAAATCATTCACGGACCGCAACGCATAATTTAATGAACATAATAACAGAAAATAATGTGGATTTTGTATTTTTACAAGAACCATATATTTTAAATAACAAAATTGCAGGCATTTCCAATAGTGTCAGTTTATTTAGTATAGGAAACGGAAGACAAAGAGCAGCTATTTTAATTAATAATAAAATGTTGATGTTATTCTTATTCAACAGTTATCTGACGAAGATACTGTTTTGATTGAAATTGTATTCTATAAGTTAAAATTTTTATAGTTAGTATGTATTTTGATATCAACCGAAATATTGAAGAAGATTTGAAAAAATAGATAATATTATTGAATTTATTGGAAATTTTGGTTGTGTTTTTGCTTAGACAGTAACTCAAGATCAACGTTTTGGAATGATGTTATAAAAATACAAGAGGTCGAACGAGAAGAGTTTATAATATTAAAAGACTTACATGTAGTTAATAGTTTAGACGATATCCCTACGTTTATAAATAATAGAGGTAGCAGTAAGATAGATTTAACTTTATCTAATAATAAATTTGCTTTTATTAAAGACTAAATGTGGAGAAACAGAAAGTGGTTCCGATCACAGTGTTATTAATTTTGACATTGATGTTTTCAAAATTTTAATTCAAGTGTTCATTTCCAAGATACAAATTTATTGTTGTGAAAGAAAATTATGAAGTTTTTGATATTAGAATTACAGAAAATTTTTCCAATACGTTTGAATGCAATCATCTGAACCTTGATTTAGATTTCGAGTTATCAAATAAAGTTAAACATTGTTTCAATTTAAATAATTTTATGAAAATGTTTCAAGATGCTTTGTTACTTTCTTGTAAACAATCTTTCAAAACTTCGAAGAAAGGTTTCAAAAAATTTCAAAAAACAGTTCCATGGTGGAATACAGATTTAACCATTTTACGTAAAAAAGTTAATGCTCTTAGAAGAAAATACCAAAGAACGAAGGATAATGAAAATCTTAAAGGTGAGAGAAGAAGGTTATATCTTGAGAACAGAAAACAATTTCAAACAAATAAATGTAGAAAAATAAAATCATGGAAGAATATTTGCAATTTAACTACTACTAACAATCCTTGGAACATGGTTTACAAATTAGCTTCTGATAAAGTCAAACAATGTTCAAGCACCTTTAAAGAAAAGTGACGGTTATTTTACAAAAAATTTAAATGATACCATTGAATATTTAATTGAAAACATCATTCCGATTGATAACCCAGTATATGATAACGAATACCATAGACAAATTCGTTTAGATGTGACAAAAATATAAATACTATTGATGATGCTAAATTTACAATTCACGAAATTAGATCTGTAATTAAAAATTGAACAATGTCTCCTGGAGAAGATGGAGTTAATAACATTGTATTTAGATTATTCAATAAATTTCCAAATTTTGTTACTTCAATGTATAATGAATGTTAACAAGAGGAATTTTTCCGAGTATTTGGAAAACTTTTTAATAATTGTTGTTAAACCTGGTAAAAATATGACGAAGATATTTCTAAGTTTAGACCTATAAGTTTACTAAATGTTGCTAAAATTCTTGAAAAAATTATTAATAAACAGAATTATGTATTATTTATATTCAAACAAATTATTAAATGTAAATCAATTCGGTTTTAAAAATCAAGCACAGTTGATGCCATTATGTGTTTAAAAGAAGAAATAGTATCCAGTATTAGTAACAATAAAGATATCATTTTAACTAGCTTAGATGTAAAGGGCGCTTTCGACGCTGCTTGGTGGCCTTCAATTTTAAACAAAATTGTCCAAAAACTTATTCAATCTTAGTAAAGATTATTTTAATCAAAGAAAAGCAAAATACAATTAAATTATTTATCTAAA